>CANNZV010003967.1:0-50367 GCA_947561585.1 Caprella mutica
ATGTCCTGTTGATGAAATATCCTGTTGATGAAATGTCCTGTTGATGAAATGTCCTGTTGATGAAATGTCCTGTTGATGAAATATCCTGTTGATGAAATGTCCTGTTGACGAAATGTCCTGTTGATGAAATGTCCTGTTGATGAAATGTCCTGTTGATGAAATGTCCTGTTGATGAAATGTCCTGTTGATGAAATGTCCTGTTGATGAAATGTCCTGTTGATGAAATATCCTGTTGATGAAATGTCCTGTTGATGAAATGTCCTGTTGATGATATGTCCTGTTGATGAAATGTCCCGTCGACGAAATGTCCTGTCGAGAAAATGTCCTGTCGACAAAATGTCCTGTCGACAAAATGTCCTGTCAATGAAATGTCCTGTCAATGAAATGTCCTGTCTACGAAATATCCTGTTGATGAAATGTCCTGTTGATGAAATGTCCTGCTGATGAAATGTCCTGTTAATGAAATGTCATGTTGATGAAATGTCCTGTTGATGAAATGTCCTGTAGATGAAATGTCCTGTTGATGAAATGTCCTGTTGATGAAATGTCCTGTAGATGAAATGTCCTGCTGATGAAATGTCCTGTAGACGAAATATCCTGTTGATGAAATGTCCTGTTGATGAAATGTCCTGTAGACGAAATATCCTGTTGATGAAATGTCCTGTTGATGAAATGTCCTGTTGATGAAATGTCCTGTTGATGAAATGTCCTGTTGATGAAATGTCCTGTTGATGAAATATCCTGTTGATGAAATGTCCTGTTGATGAAATGTCCTGTTGATGAAATGTCCTGTTGATGAAATGTCCTGTTGATGAAATGTCCTGTTGATGAAATGTCCTGTTGATGAAATGTCCTGTTGATGAAATGTCCTGTTGATGAAATGTCCTGTAGACGAAATATCCTGTTGATGAAATGTCCTGTTGATGAAATGTCCTGTTGATGAAATGTCCTGTTGATGAAATGTCCTGTTGATGAAATATCCTGTTGATGAAATGTCCTGTTGATGAAATGTCCTGTTGATGAAATGTCCTGTAGACGAAATATCCTGTTGATGAAATGTCCTGTTGATGAAATGTCCTGTTGATGAAATGTCCTGTTGATGAAATATCCTGTTGATGAAATGTCCTGTTGATGAAATGTCCTGTTGATGAAATGTCCTGTTGATGAAATGTCCTGTTGATGAAATGTCCTGTTGATGAAATGTCCTGTTGATGAAATGTCCTGTTGATGAAATGTCCTGTTGATGAAATGTCCTGTAGACGAAATATCCTGTTGATGAAATGTCCTGTTGATGAAATGTCCTGTTGATGAAATGTCCTGTTGATGAAATGTCCTGTTGATGAAATATCCTGTTGATGAAATGTCCTGTTGATGAAATGTCCTGTTGATGAAATGTCCTGTTGATGAAATATCCTGTTGATGAAATGTCCTGTTGATGAAATGTCCTGTTGATGAAATATCCTGTTGATGAAATGTCCTGTTGATGAAATGTCCTGTTGATGAAATATCCTGTAGACGAAATATCCTGTTGATGAAATGTCCTGTTGATGAAATGTCCTGTAGACGAAATATCCTGTTGATGAAATGTCCTGTTGACGAAATATCCTGTTGATGAAATGTCCTGTTGATGAAATGTCCTGTTGATGAAATATCCTGTTGATGAAATGTCCTGTTGACGAAATATCCTGTTGATGAAATGTCCTGTTGATGAAATATCCTGTAGACGAAATATCCTGTTGATGAAATGTCCTGTTGATGAAATGTCCTGTAGACGAAATATCCTGTTGATGAAATGTCCTGTTGACGAAATATCCTGTTGATGAAATGTCCTGTTGATGAAATGTCCTGTTGATGAAATATCCTGTTGATGAAATGTCCTGTTGACGAAATATCCTGTTGATGAAATGTCCTGTTGATGAAATGTCCTGTAGACGAAATATCCTGTTGATGAAATGTCCTGTTGATGAAATGTCCTGTTGATGAAATATCCTGTTGATGAAATGTCCTGTTGACGAAATATCCTGTTGATGAAATGTCCTGTTGATGAAATATCCTGTAGACGAAATATCCTGTTGATGAAATGTCCTGTTGATGAAATGTCCTGTAGACGAAATATCCTGTTGATGAAATGTCCTGTTGACGAAATATCCTGTTGATGAAATGTCCTGTTGATGAAATGTCCTGTTGATGAAATATCCTGTTGATGAAATGTCCTGTTGACGAAATATCCTGTTGATGAAATGTCCTGTTGATGAAATGTCCTGTAGACGAAATATCCTGTTGATGAAATGTCCTGTAGACGAAATATCCTGTAGACGAAATATCCTGTTGATGAAATGTCCTGTTGATGAAATGTCCTGTAGACGAAATATCCTGTTGATGAAATGTCCTGTTGACGAAATATCCTGTTGATGAAATGTCCTGTTGATGAAATGTCCTGTAGACGAAATATCCTGTTGATGAAATGTCCTGTTGATGAAATGTCCTGTTGATGAAATGTCCTGTTGATGAAATGTCCTGTTGATGAAATGTCCTGTTGATGAAATGTCCTGTTGATGAAATGTCCTGTTGATGAAATGTCCTGTTGATGAAATGTCCTGTTGATGAAATGTCCTGTTGATGAAATGTCCTGTTGATGAAATGTCCTGTTGATGAAATGTCCTGTTGATGAAATGTCCTGTTGATGAAATGTCCTGTTGATGAAATATCCTGTTGATGAAATGTCCTGTTGATGAAATGTCCTGTTGATGAAATGTCCTGTTGATGAAATGTCCTGTTGATGAAATATCCTGTTGATGAAATGTCCTGTTGACGAAATGTCCTGTTGATGAAATATCCTGTTGATGAAATGTCCTGTTGATGAAATGTCCTGTTGATGAAATGTCCTGTTGATGAAATATCCTGTTGATGAAATGTCCTGTTGACGAAATGTCCTGTTGATGAAATATCCTGTTGATGAAATGTCCTGTAGACGAAATATCCTGTTGATGAAATGTCCTGTTGATGAAATGTCCTGTTGATGAAATGTCCTGTTGATGAAATGTTCTGTTGATGAAATGTCCTGTTGATGAAATGTCCTGTTGATGAAATGTCCTGTTGATGAAATGTCCTGTTGATGAAATGTCCTGTTGATGAAATGTCCTGTTGATGAAATGTCCTGTTGATGAAATGTCCTGTTGATGAAATGTCCTGTTGATGAAATGTCCTGTTGATGAAATGTCCTGTTGATGAAATATCCTGTTGATGAAATGTCCTGTTGATGAAATGTCCTGTTGATGAAATGTCCTGTTGATGAAATGTCCTGTTGATGAAATATCCTGTTGATGAAATGTCCTGTTGACGAAATGTCCTGTTGATGAAATATCCTGTTGATGAAATGTCCTGTTGATGAAATGTCCTGTTGATGAAATGTCCTGTTGATGAAATATCCTGTTGATGAAATGTCCTGTTGACGAAATGTCCTGTTGATGAAATATCCTGTTGATGAAATGTCCTGTTGATGAAATATCCTGTTGATGAAATGTCCTGTTGATGAAATGTCCTGTTGATGAAATGTCCTGTTGATGAAATGTCCTGTTGATGAAATGTCCTGTTGATGAAATATCCTGTTGATGAAATGTCCTGTTGATGAAATGTCCTGTTGATGAAATGTCCTGTTGATGAAATGTCCTGTTGATGAAATATCCTGTTGATGAAATGTCCTGTTGATGAAATGTCCTGTTGATGAAATGTCCTGTTGATGAAATGTCCTGTTGATGAAATGTCCTGTTGATGAAATGTCCTGTTGATGAAATGTCCTGTTGATGAAATGTCCTGTTGATGAAATGTCCTGTTGATGAAATGTCCTGTTGATGAAATGTCCTGTTGATGAAATGTCCTGTTGATGATATGTCCTGTTGATGAAATGTCCCGTCGACGAAATGTCCTGTCGACAAAATGTCCTGTCGACAAAATGTCCTGTCGACAAAATGTCCTGTCAATGAAATGTCCTGTCAATGAAATGTCCTGTCTACGAAATATCCTGTTGATGAAATGTCCTGTTGATGAAATGTCCTGCTGATGAAATGTCCTGTTGATGAAATGTCATGTTGATGAAATATCCTGTTGATGAAATGTCCTGTAGATGAAATGTCCTGTTGATGAAATGTCCTGTTGATGAAATGTCCTGTAGATGAAATGTCCTGCTGATGAAATGTCCTGTAGACGAAATATCCTGTTGATGAAATGTCCTGTTGATGAAATGTCCTGTAGACGAAATATCCTGTTGATGAAATGTCCTGTTGATGAAATGTCCTGTTGATGAAATGTCCTGTTGATGAAATGTCCTGTTGATGAAATGTCCTGTTGATGAAATGTCCTGTTGATGAAATGTCCTGTTGATGAAATGTCCTGTTGATGAAATATCCTGTTGATGAAATGTCCTGTTGATGAAATGTCCTGTTGATGAAATGTCCTGTTGATGAAATGTCCTGTTGATGAAATATCCTGTTGATGAAATGTCCTGTTGACGAAATGTCCTGTTGATGAAATATCCTGTTGATGAAATGTCCTGTTGATGAAATGTCCTGTTGATGAAATGTCCTGTTGATGAAATATCCTGTTGATGAAATGTCCTGTTGACGAAATGTCCTGTTGATGAAATATCCTGTTGATGAAATGTCCTGTAGACGAAATATCCTGTTGATGAAATGTCCTGTTGATGAAATGTCCTGTTGATGAAATGTCCTGTTGATGAAATGTTCTGTTGATGAAATGTCCTGTTGATGAAATGTCCTGTTGATGAAATGTCCTGTTGATGAAATGTCCTGTTGATGAAATGTCCTGTTGATGAAATGTCCTGTTGATGAAATGTCCTGTTGATGAAATGTCCTGTTGATGAAATGTCCTGTTGATGAAATGTCCTGTTGATGAAATGTCCTGTTGATGAAATATCCTGTTGATGAAATGTCCTGTTGATGAAATGTCCTGTTGATGAAATGTCCTGTTGATGAAATGTCCTGTTGATGAAATATCCTGTTGATGAAATGTCCTGTTGACGAAATGTCCTGTTGATGAAATATCCTGTTGATGAAATGTCCTGTTGATGAAATGTCCTGTTGATGAAATGTCCTGTTGATGAAATATCCTGTTGATGAAATGTCCTGTTGACGAAATGTCCTGTTGATGAAATATCCTGTTGATGAAATGTCCTGTTGATGAAATATCCTGTTGATGAAATGTCCTGTTGATGAAATGTCCTGTTGATGAAATGTCCTGTTGATGAAATGTCCTGTTGATGAAATGTCCTGTTGATGAAATATCCTGTTGATGAAATGTCCTGTTGATGAAATGTCCTGTTGATGAAATGTCCTGTTGATGAAATGTCCTGTTGATGAAATATCCTGTTGATGAAATGTCCTGTTGATGAAATGTCCTGTTGATGAAATGTCCTGTTGATGAAATGTCCTGTTGATGAAATGTCCTGTTGATGAAATGTCCTGTTGATGAAATGTCCTGTTGATGAAATGTCCTGTTGATGAAATGTCCTGTTGATGAAATGTCCTGTTGATGAAATGTCCTGTTGATGAAATGTCCTGTTGATGATATGTCCTGTTGATGAAATGTCCCGTCGACGAAATGTCCTGTCGACAAAATGTCCTGTCGACAAAATGTCCTGTCGACAAAATGTCCTGTCAATGAAATGTCCTGTCAATGAAATGTCCTGTCTACGAAATATCCTGTTGATGAAATGTCCTGTTGATGAAATGTCCTGCTGATGAAATGTCCTGTTGATGAAATGTCATGTTGATGAAATATCCTGTTGATGAAATGTCCTGTAGATGAAATGTCCTGTTGATGAAATGTCCTGTTGATGAAATGTCCTGTAGATGAAATGTCCTGCTGATGAAATGTCCTGTAGACGAAATATCCTGTTGATGAAATGTCCTGTTGATGAAATGTCCTGTAGACGAAATATCCTGTTGATGAAATGTCCTGTTGATGAAATGTCCTGTTGATGAAATGTCCTGTTGATGAAATGTCCTGTTGATGAAATGTCCTGTTGATGAAATGTCCTGTTGATGAAATGTCCTGTTGATGAAATGTCCTGTTGATGAAATGTCCTGTTGATGAAATGTCCTGTTGATGAAATGTCCTGTTGATGAAATGTCCTGTTGATGAAATGTCCTGTTGATGAAATGTCCTGTTGATGAAATGTCCTGTTGATGAAATGTCCTGTTGATGAAATGTCCTGTTGATGAAATATCCTGTTGATGAAATGTCCTGTTGATGAAATGTCCTGTTGATGAAATGTCCTGTTGATGAAATGTCCTGTTGATGAAATATCCTGTTGATGAAATGTCCTGTTGACGAAATGTCCTGTTGATGAAATATCCTGTTGATGAAATGTCCTGTTGATGAAATGTCCTGTTGATGAAATGTCCTGTTGATGAAATATCCTGTTGATGAAATGTCCTGTTGACGAAATGTCCTGTTGATGAAATATCCTGTTGATGAAATGTCCTGTTGATGAAATATCCTGTTGATGAAATGTCCTGTTGATGAAATGTCCTGTTGATGAAATGTCCTGTTGATGAAATGTCCTGTTGATGAAATGTCCTGTTGATGAAATATCCTGTTGATGAAATGTCCTGTTGATGAAATGTCCTGTTGATGAAATATCCTGTTGATGAAATGTCCTGTTGATGAAATGTCCTGTTGATGAAATGTCCTGTTGATGAAATGTCCTGTTGATGAAATGTCCTGTTGATGAAATGTCCTGTTGATGAAATGTCCTGTTGATGAAATGTCCTGTTGATGAAATGTCCTGTTGATGAAATGTCCTGTTGATGAAATGTCCTGTTGATGAAATGTCCTGTTGATGAAATGTCCTGTTGATGATATGTCCTGTTGATGAAATGTCCCGTCGACGAAATGTCCTGTCGACAAAATGTCCTGTCGACAAAATGTCCTGTCAATGAAATGTCCTGTCAATGAAATGTCCTGTCTACGAAATATCCTGTTGATGAAATGTCCTGTTGATGAAATGTCCTGCTGATGAAATGTCCTGTTGATGAAATGTCATGTTGATGAAATGTCCTGTTGATGAAATGTCCTGTAGATGAAATGTCCTGTTGATGAAATGTCCCGTCGACGAAATGTCCTGTCAACAAAATGTCCTGTCAATGAAATGTCCTGTCTACGAAATATCCTGTTGATGAAATGTCCTGTTGATGAAATGTTCTGCTGATGAAATGTCCTGTTGACGAAATATCCTGTTGATGAAATGTCCTGTTGATGAAATGTCCTGTTGATGAAATATCCTGTTGATGAAATGTCCTGTTGATGAAATATCCTGTTGAAGAAATGTCCTGTTGATGAAATGTCCTGTTGATGAATTGTCCTGTTGACGAAATGTCCTGTTGACGAAATGTCCTGTTGACGAAATATCCTGTTGACGAAATGTCCTGTCAAAGAAATGTCCTGTCTACGAAATGTCCTGTTGATGAAATGTCCTATTGATGAAATGTCCTGTTGATGAAATGTCCTGTTGATGAAATGTCCTGTTGATGAAATGTCCTGTTGATGAAATGTCCTGTAGACGAAATATCCTGTTGATGAAATGTCCTGTTGATGAAATGTCCTGTTGATGAAATGTCCTGTTGATGAAATGTCCTGTTGATGAAATATCCTGTTGATGAAATGTCCTGTTGATGAAATGTCCTGTTGATGAAATGTCCTGTTGATGAAATATCCTGTTGATGAAATGTCCTGTTGATGAAATGTCCTGTTGATGAAATATCCTGTTGATGAAATGTCCTGTTGATGAAATGTCCTGTTGATGAAATATCCTGTAGACGAAATATCCTGTTGATGAAATGTCCTGTTGATGAAATGTCCTGTAGACGAAATATCCTGTTGATGAAATGTCCTGTTGACGAAATATCCTGTTGATGAAATGTCCTGTTGATGAAATGTCCTGTTGATGAAATATCCTGTTGATGAAATGTCCTGTTGACGAAATATCCTGTTGATGAAATGTCCTGTTGATGAAATATCCTGTAGACGAAATATCCTGTTGATGAAATGTCCTGTTGATGAAATGTCCTGTAGACGAAATATCCTGTTGATGAAATGTCCTGTTGACGAAATATCCTGTTGATGAAATGTCCTGTTGATGAAATGTCCTGTTGATGAAATATCCTGTTGATGAAATGTCCTGTTGACGAAATATCCTGTTGATGAAATGTCCTGTTGATGAAATGTCCTGTAGACGAAATATCCTGTTGATGAAATGTCCTGTTGATGAAATGTCCTGTTGATGAAATATCCTGTTGATGAAATGTCCTGTTGACGAAATATCCTGTTGATGAAATGTCCTGTTGATGAAATATCCTGTAGACGAAATATCCTGTTGATGAAATGTCCTGTTGATGAAATGTCCTGTAGACGAAATATCCTGTTGATGAAATGTCCTGTTGACGAAATATCCTGTTGATGAAATGTCCTGTTGATGAAATGTCCTGTTGATGAAATATCCTGTTGATGAAATGTCCTGTTGACGAAATATCCTGTTGATGAAATGTCCTGTTGATGAAATGTCCTGTAGACGAAATATCCTGTTGATGAAATGTCCTGTAGACGAAATATCCTGTAGACGAAATATCCTGTTGATGAAATGTCCTGTTGATGAAATGTCCTGTAGACGAAATATCCTGTTGATGAAATGTCCTGTTGACGAAATATCCTGTTGATGAAATGTCCTGTTGATGAAATGTCCTGTAGACGAAATATCCTGTTGATGAAATGTCCTGTTGATGAAATGTCCTGTTGATGAAATGTCCTGTTGATGAAATGTCCTGTTGATGAAATGTCCTGTTGATGAAATGTCCTGTTGATGAAATGTCCTGTTGATGAAATGTCCTGTTGATGAAATGTCCTGTTGATGAAATGTCCTGTTGATGAAATGTCCTGTTGATGAAATGTCCTGTTGATGAAATGTCCTGTTGATGAAATGTCCTGTTGATGAAATGTCCTGTTGATGAAATGTCCTGTTGATGAAATGTCCTGTTGATGAAATATCCTGTTGATGAAATGTCCTGTTGATGAAATGTCCTGTTGATGAAATGTCCTGTTGATGAAATGTCCTGTTGATGAAATATCCTGTTGATGAAATGTCCTGTTGACGAAATGTCCTGTTGATGAAATATCCTGTTGATGAAATGTCCTGTTGATGAAATGTCCTGTTGATGAAATGTCCTGTTGATGAAATATCCTGTTGATGAAATGTCCTGTTGACGAAATGTCCTGTTGATGAAATATCCTGTTGATGAAATGTCCTGTAGACGAAATATCCTGTTGATGAAATGTCCTGTTGATGAAATGTCCTGTTGATGAAATGTCCTGTTGATGAAATGTCCTGTTGATGAAATGTCCTGTTGATGAAATGTCCTGTTGATGAAATGTCCTGTTGATGAAATGTCCTGTTGATGAAATGTCCTGTTGATGAAATGTCCTGTTGATGAAATGTCCTGTTGATGAAATGTCCTGTTGATGAAATGTCCTGTTGATGAAATGTCCTGTTGATGAAATGTCCTGTTGATGAAATGTCCTGTTGATGAAATGTCCTGTTGATGAAATGTCCTGTTGATGAAATATCCTGTTGATGAAATGTCCTGTTGATGAAATGTCCTGTTGATGAAATGTCCTGTCGATGAAATGTCCTGTTGATGAAATATCCTGTTGATGAAATGTCCTGTTGACGAAATGTCCTGTTGATGAAATATCCTGTTGATGAAATGTCCTGTTGATGAAATGTCCTGTTGATGAAATGTCCTGTTGATGAAATATCCTGTTGATGAAATGTCCTGTTGACGAAATGTCCTGTTGATGAAATATCCTGTTGATGAAATGTCCTGTTGATGAAATATCCTGTTGATGAAATGTCCTGTTGATGAAATGTCCTGTTGATGAAATGTCCTGTTGATGAAATGTCCTGTTGATGAAATGTCCTGTTGATGAAATATCCTGTTGATGAAATGTCCTGTTGATGAAATGTCCTGTTGATGAAATATCCTGTTGATGAAATGTCCTGTTGATGAAATGTCCTGTTGATGAAATGTCCTGTTGATGAAATGTCCTGTTGATGAAATGTCCTGTTGATGAAATGTCCTGTTGATGAAATGTCCTGTTGATGAAATGTCCTGTTGATGAAATGTCCTGTTGATGAAATGTCCTGTTGATGAAATGTCCTGTTGATGAAATGTCCTGTTGATGAAATGTCCTGTTGATGAAATGTCCTGTTGATGAAATGTCCTGTTGATGAAATGTCCTGTTGATGAAATGTCCTGTTGATGAAATGTCCTGTTGATGAAATGTCCTGTTGATGATATGTCCTGTTGATGAAATGTCCCGTCGACGAAATGTCCTGTCGACAAAATGTCCTGTCGACAAAATGTCCTGTCGACAAAATGTCCTGTCAATGAAATGTCCTGTCAATGAAATGTCCTGTCTACGAAATATCCTGTTGATGAAATGTCCTGTTGATGAAATGTCCTGCTGATGAAATGTCCTGTTGATGAAATGTCATGTTGATGAAATGTCCTGTTGATGAAATGTCCTGTAGATGAAATGTCCTGTTGATGAAATGTCCTGTTGATGAAATGTCCTGTAGATGAAATGTCCTGCTGATGAAATGTCCTGTAGACGAAATATCCTGTTGATGAAATGTCCTGTTGATGAAATGTCCTGTAGACGAAATATCCTGTTGATGAAATGTCCTGTTGATGAAATGTCCTGTTGATGAAATGTCCTGTTGATGAAATGTCCTGTTGATGAAATGTCCTGTTGATGAAATGTCCTGTTGATGAAATGTCCTGTTGATGAAATGTCCTGTTGATGAAATGTCCTGTTGATGAAATGTCCTGTTGATGAAATGTCCTGTTGATGAAATGTCCTGTTGATGAAATGTCCTGTTGATGAAATGTCCTGTTGATGAAATGTCCTGTTGATGAAATGTCCTGTTGATGAAATGTCCTGTTGATGAAATGTCCTGTTGATGAAATATCCTGTTGATGAAATGTCCTGTTGATGAAATGTCCTGTTGATGAAATGTCCTGTTGATGAAATATCCTGTTGATGAAATGTCCTGTTGACGAAATGTCCTGTTGATGAAATATCCTGTTGATGAAATGTCCTGTTGATGAAATGTCCTGTTGATGAAATGTCCTGTTGATGAAATATCCTGTTGATGAAATGTCCTGTTGACGAAATGTCCTGTTGATGAAATATCCTGTTGATGAAATGTCCTGTTGATGAAATATCCTGTTGATGAAATGTCCTGTTGATGAAATGTCCTGTTGATGAAATGTCCTGTTGATGAAATGTCCTGTTGATGAAATGTCCTGTTGATGAAATATCCTGTTGATGAAATGTCCTGTTGATGAAATGTCCTGTTGATGAAATATCCTGTTGATGAAATGTCCTGTTGATGAAATGTCCTGTTGATGAAATGTCCTGTTGATGAAATGTCCTGTTGATGAAATGTCCTGTTGATGAAATGTCCTGTTGATGAAATGTCCTGTTGATGAAATGTCCTGTTGATGAAATGTCCTGTTGATGAAATGTCCTGTTGATGAAATGTCCTGTTGATGAAATGTCCTGTTGATGAAATGTCCTGTTGATGAAATGTCCTGTTGATGATATGTCCTGTTGATGAAATGTCCCGTCGACGAAATGTCCTGTCGACAAAATGTCCTGTCGACAAAATGTCCTGTCAATGAAATGTCCTGTCAATGAAATGTCCTGTCTACGAAATATCCTGTTGATGAAATGTCCTGTTGATGAAATGTCCTGCTGATGAAATGTCCTGTTGATGAAATGTCATGTTGATGAAATGTCCTGTTGATGAAATGTCCTGTAGATGAAATGTCCTGTTGATGAAATGTCCCGTCGACGAAATGTCCTGTCAACAAAATGTCCTGTCAATGAAATGTCCTGTCTACGAAATATCCTGTTGATGAAATGTCCTGTTGATGAAATGTTCTGCTGATGAAATGTCCTGTTGACGAAATATCCTGTTGATGAAATGTCCTGTTGATGAAATGTCCTGTTGATGAAATATCCTGTTGATGAAATGTCCTGTTGATGAAATATCCTGTTGAAGAAATGTCCTGTTGATGAAATGTCCTGTTGATGAATTGTCCTGTTGACGAAATGTCCTGTTGACGAAATGTCCTGTTGACGAAATATCCTGTTGACGAAATGTCCTGTCAAAGAAATGTCCTGTCTACGAAATGTCCTGTTGATGAAATGTCCTATTGATGAAATGTCCTGCTGATGAAATGTCCTGTTGATGAAATATCCTGTTGATGAAATATTCTGTTGATGAAATGTCCTGTTGATGGAATATCCTGTTGATGAAATGTCCTGTTGATGAAATGTCCTGTTGATGAAATGTCCTGTAGACGAAATATCCTGTTGATGAAATGTCCTGTTGATGAAATATCCTGTTGATGAAATGTCCTGTTGATGAAATGTCCTGTTGATGAAATGTCCTGTTGATGAAATGTCCTGTTGAAGAAATGTCCTGTTGATGAAATGTCCTGTTGATGAAATATCCTGTTGATGAAATGTCCTGTTGATGAAATGTCCTGTTGATGAAATGTCCTGTTGATGAAATGTCCTGTTGATGAAATATCCTGTTGATGAAATGTCCTGTTGACGAAATGTCCTGTTGATGAAATATCCTGTTGATGAAATGTCCTGTTGATGAAATGTCCTGTTGATGAAATGTCCTGTTGATGAAATATCCTGTTGATGAAATGTCCTGTTGACGAAATGTCCTGTTGATGAAATATCCTGTTGATGAAATGTCCTGTTGATGAAATATCCTGTTGATGAAATGTCCTGTTGATGAAATGTCCTGTTGATGAAATGTCCTGTTGATGAAATGTCCTGTTGATGAAATGTCCTGTTGATGAAATATCCTGTTGATGAAATGTCCTGTTGATGAAATGTCCTGTTGATGAAATATCCTGTTGATGAAATGTCCTGTTGATGAAATGTCCTGTTGATGAAATGTCCTGTTGATGAAATGTCCTGTTGATGAAATGTCCTGTTGATGAAATGTCCTGTTGATGAAATGTCCTGTTGATGAAATGTCCTGTTGATGAAATGTCCTGTTGATGAAATGTCCTGTTGATGAAATGTCCTGTTGATGAAATGTCCTGTTGATGAAATGTCCTGTTGATGATATGTCCTGTTGATGAAATGTCCCGTCGACGAAATGTCCTGTCGACAAAATGTCCTGTCGACAAAATGTCCTGTCGACAAAATGTCCTGTCAATGAAATGTCCTGTCAATGAAATGTCCTGTCTACGAAATATCCTGTTGATGAAATGTCCTGTTGATGAAATGTCCTGCTGATGAAATGTCCTGTTGATGAAATGTCATGTTGATGAAATGTCCTGTTGATGAAATGTCCTGTAGATGAAATGTCCTGTTGATGAAATGTCCCGTCGACGAAATGTCCTGTCAACAAAATGTCCTGTCAATGAAATGTCCTGTCTACGAAATATCCTGTTGATGAAATGTCCTGTTGATGAAATGTTCTGCTGATGAAATGTCCTGTTGACGAAATATCCTGTTGATGAAATGTCCTGTTGATGAAATGTCCTGTTGATGAAATATCCTGTTGATGAAATGTCCTGTTGATGAAATATCCTGTTGAAGAAATGTCCTGTTGATGAAATGTCCTGTTGATGAATTGTCCTGTTGACGAAATGTCCTGTTGACGAAATGTCCTGTTGACGAAATATCCTGTTGACGAAATGTCCTGTCAAAGAAATGTCCTGTCTACGAAATGTCCTGTTGATGAAATGTCCTATTGATGAAATGTCCTGCTGATGAAATGTCCTGTTGATGAAATATCCTGTTGATGAAATATTCTGTTGATGAAATGTCCTGTTGATGAAATATCCTGTTGATGAAATGTCCTGTTGATGAAATGTCCTGTTGATGAAATGTCCTGTTGATGAAATGTCCTGTTGATGAAATGTCCTGTTGATGAAATGTCCCGTCGACGAAATGTACTGTCGACAAAATGTCCTGTCAATGAAATGTCCTGTCTACGAAATATCCTGTTGATGAAATGACCTGTTGATGAAATGTCCTGCTGATGAAATGTCCTGTTGATGAAATATCCTGTTGATGAAATGTCCGGTTGATGAAATGTCCTGTTGATGAAATGTCCTGTTGATGAAATGTCCCGTCGATGAAATGTCCCGTCGATGAAATGTCCTGTCAACAAAATGTCCTGTTAATGAAATATCCTGTCTACGAAATATCCTGTTGATGAAATGTCCTGTTGATGAAATGTCCTGCTGATGAAATGTCCTGTTGACGAAATGTCCTGTTGACGAAAAATCCTGTTGATGAAATGTCCTGTTGATGAAATGTCCTGTTGATGGAATGTCCTGTTGATGAAATGTCCTGTTGATGAAATATCCTGTTGATGAAATATCCTGTTGATAAAATTTCCTGTTGATGAAATGTCCTGTTGATGAAATGTCCTGTTGATGAAATGTCCCGTCGATGAAATGTCCTGTCAATGAAATGTCCTGTCTACGAAATATCCTGTTGATGAAATGTCCTGTTGATGAAATGTCCTGTTGATGAAATGTCCTGCTGATGAAATGTCCTGTTGACGAAATGTCCTGTTGACGAAAAATCCTGTTGATGAAATGTCCTGTTGATGAAATGTCCTGTTGATGAAATGTCCTGTTGATGAAATGTCCTGTTGATGAAATGTCCTGTTGAAGAAACGTCCCGTTGACGAAATGTCCTGTCAACAAAATGTCCTGTCAATGAAATGTCCTGTCTACGAAATATCCTGTTGATGAAATGTCCTGTTGATGAAATGTCCTGCTGATGAAATGTCCTGTTGACGAAATGTCCTGTTGACGAAAAATCCTGTTGATGAAATGTCCTGTTGATGAAATGTCCTGTTGATGAAATGTCCCGTCGACGAAATGTCCTGTTGACGAAATTTCCTGTCAATGAAATGTCCTGTTTACGAAATGTCCTGTTGAAGAAATGTCCTGTCGATGAAATATCCTGTCAACAAAATGTCCTGTCGATAAAATGTCTTGTCGACAAAATATCATGTCGATGAAATGTCCTGTCGACGAAATGTCCTTCCATCAAAATGTCCTGTCGACAAAACGTCCTGTCGACGAAATGTTCAGTGACGAAATGTTCTCTCAACGAAATATCCTGTCGACGAAATGTCTTTTCGACGAAATGTCTTTTCGACAAAATGTCCTGTCGACGAAATGTCCTATCGTCGAAATACCCTGTCGACAAAATTTCCTGTCAACAAAATGTCCTGTGACGAAATGTCCTGTCGACGAAATGTGCTTTCGTCGAAATTTCCTGTCGACGAAATGTCCTGTCTATGAAATGTCCTGTCGTCTAAATGTCCTGTCGACGAAATGTCCTGTTGACGAAATGTCCTGTTGACGAAATGTCCTGTTGACGAAATGTCCTGTCAATGAAATGTCCTGTCGACAAAATGACCTGTCGACAAAATATCATGTCGACGAAATGTCCTTCGATGAAATGTCTTTTAACGAAATGTCATGTCGACCAAAGTATCCCGTTGACGAGATTTCCTGTCGGTGAAATTTCTATCGACAGAACATCTGCACAGTGCATGGCAGTTGTCCGCACATCCTGATACCCCCCCCCCTTGCGACTCACCAAGGATAATATTGGAGAAAGGGGGTCTGAGGACAAGGGGGGGGGGGGGGGTGTCTTGTCCTGAGGCTATTCCTAAGTAGGACTTTATGTACTGTTTTTATTTCTTTGTACTGAACAGAAATACGGGTACACCAAAAATAGTTTAGTGATGATGTGTCTGTATCTCTACTGGAGTGTTCAGTGGAGTCAAAATATTTATTACCATTGACTGATTAGAGTAAACAAACAAAACTAATGGTGGATATAATGAAAAAAATTAGTGTTGGTAATTATTCAATTTGATAGTTTTTTATGCCTTTAACAAGCTAATTCAATTATCAATATTAAATACAATAATCTAATATTCGTGTAGAAATGAATACTCAACGGAATAATAAACTCATTGAAGTATTATTAAACCCTAAAATATTTCAGTAAATATTGATATCAATTAATTTTATTTTTTGTAGTTCTTTATCATTATTACCCTCCCAAAATTTCCATACTCAGGACGTTATATTCATTATACAGGATTTCATTACAGAAGAGTTCTACCGTTCTATACATTATAGACATATTGATGTTTCCATATTTCAAAATAAAACCTTTGCCGTAAAATGAAAAGAAGCGTTATCTCCATTTTTTTACCTCAAAAAGTACGTTGAAAACGGTTGATTCACAGATTTTTATAAACTATTCATACCTACTTCTATTCTTCACTCTGACTTCAAAATGAAACCAAAGGTGTATACCTTTAGTAATATTGAAATTTGCAATCTTTTCATTTTATAAAACTGGTTTGATTTTGAAATATGGAAACATCAATATGTTTATAATGTATAGTAGTGTAGAACTCTTCTATAATGAAATCCTGCATAATGAATGTAATGTCCTGAGTATTGAAGTAGCCTCTATCTTTCAGAAAACTAATTTAATACCTTATGAAATTCATCAAATGTAAAATGTACGACATATAATGTACCTCTATAAATATTTACTGAAATGATTATACAGTAAAAAAAATCTTTTTATATTAGGATTTAACAATATTTTGAATGAATAGTAATTATTCCTTGAAGTAATTACTTCAGGTATGAATATTAAATTATGCAGAAAAACGACAAAAAAAATTGTTATTAGCCTGTTAAAGGTATGAAAAAGACAAATTACCTACAAAATTTTTAATATTTCATAAATTTATAAATTCTTATAAGTCAATGACAATAACCATCTTGACTGCACTGACCACTCCAGCAGAGATATAGATGGAGTCAGTACTAAGGTAGTTCTGGAGATATCTATGTAACTGTTTAAAACTAAGTTATGAAAATAGCACATAAAGCCCTACCTAGGAATAGCCTCAGGACAATGAATAGAGGGAGGGGCTAAATAGTCAGACCCACTATCTCCAATATTATCCTTGTAAGGGAGGGGGTGGTGTTCACCAACAGAAAATTAAGTATAGAAGACATCGAAGAAACAGTCGAAAAAGAAAGCTATGATCAGAAATATATAAAGCATTATACTACAAAAAAATATTCATGTATGCAAAAAAGAAAGTCACTGAAGCAAAATGAATATTTGGTAGAAAATGAATAGGCCAACATAACACAAGAAAATCTGTACCTCGTAGTTGAAGAGCATAACCCTAACGCTATGGCACAGGTTAATCATCTGACCACTGACCAAATAATAGTTTGGAGTCCTATTCTGAGGGTAAATATGCTGAATACTGACCAAAATCGATAAGTCTTCTCCATTGACTGTGGGTATAATTTTACGTAAAACTACTGATCAAGATCGAAAAATTTTGACTACTGTTAAATCAAGAATATAATTTCCTGACCGCTGACCAAGAGCGAAAAGCAGACCATTGACCACCAAGAATTTAATTTCCAAAATGGTGATCAAAACCGTTACTGACGTTTGGCTATAAAGGTACACTGAAAGAAAATTGTGAGTCAGCCTGACTCATCGTTTGAGTCAAGGATAGAAAAACCCCAATAGTGGAGTCTTTTTTCTTGATTGACTCTACCTTTGAGTCATAAGATCCAACAATAAATAAAACTATGCCAGAATATGGAGGAAAAAAACCATTTATTTTTATTTTTTATTTAATTTTTTAATTTAGTTTTTAATTTTAATAGTTTTAGGTTTCTAAGCAATTCAAACTAGTTCAGACGATGCATGACTGAAATTTAGAATTATGATTTTAACATTTAATTAGTTTATTTATGAAACTATAAAATGATGGTGAAGTACAAGTTTCCTTTGCCCATCGTCAACGGTACACGGAAAACTGCCAGTCACATATTGGCAATTTAATGTGTTTAGTCAATAATAACATTTAATTTATAAAAAAAAGCCGTTCGCCTGTCGTAAAGGAGTTAAAGGGATATTCATTTTACAAAATAAAAATAATAGTTATATGTAAACAAATTGATTAGATAAATATATAAAAATACATAATAAATAGATATTACATAAATAATCAATTACAATATAGAAATTGAAAATATATCCTTTTTTAGAAAATAATAAGAGAAGAAACAATTAAATTATTGTATTAGAGACAGAGTGAATTCCATTGTTTACACAACGCATCTTTACATTATCAGTTCATAACAGGTTTTGTGTCTAATTAGTTCTTTTTGCGTTTATAATTTGAGAATTGAACAAGTCTTCAGCCCTGCAAACAATTCCATATTACATACACATGCTTACCATGTGGTTTAATGGTTTTAATGTGACAATACAGTGTAAAAATGTATTATCCACATTGAACCAATCTAACCCTAATAAAAGCACATAATTAACATGTGGTTATGCCATTTTAAAACCATATCAAATAGAGATTGTATACACCACATCATATCCACAAGTAAATTACCATACTTATAACAGGTGTTTACCAAGTGTTAATTACCCCATTCATAGCAATATGATGCATTATTATCACGATAAATGAATCATATAATGAGTTTCAACGAGCAGGACACGGTAGACGTAGCTGACACTCATTTACGTTGTTGATTATTTCGGCAGATTTTGGTTTTCAATTTTTTTCCACAGAGCTGTATATTAGACCATAGACGAGTTATTAATTGAAGAAAATGATGCAACTTTCAAAGCTACATTTAGAGCTGAGAGGTGACATGGTGTGTGCTATCATCAGCAACGGTACTAGGACAGAGTATCGAAAAACAAAGTGTCGAAAGACAGAATGTAGAAAGACAAAGTATCGAAAATTCGATTGAATTCATAATAATAGAAAATTGATTGAATGGAAAACTGATCGAATAGGGAGAATGAAGAATAATTTTAACTTTTATTTGAATTGCTATTCATGATACCAATTTGATTAGAAATGGATTGTTAATAATAATTATTATATTTTCTTTTCGGACGTGTCTGAAAATGTAGAACGTACCAATAACTTGAAACTTAGTAAACTTCTTCCAAAAATATTTTATAGAGCATAAAATTGCTGTTTGTTCAATGTAACAAAATAATTATAGAAATCTATATAAGTTTACAGCTTTAAACTTTGAACACTGAATCACTGTTTAATAATAGGGTTATATAGTAGGTACTATAACTCTAAAGCAAATTTTCTCTCATAACTCATAGAAAATGAGATATATAATAAAGGAGTGACAATTATAAAAAACATTTCTTCGCTTTGGTTACCGTTTGGTAATTAAACTGAGTTGTGATATGGTAATTAATGCGGGGTGATGCCTGTGCAACAAACTAGCGGATACAACAAACTATATTAAATGAAATATTATGAATAATTACATCATCCAAATTATATAAGAAATTAAGTAAAATGAGAGAGAAATGTAAACTAAAAAAAATCATTTTGTTATAGGTATGGGTTATTTATTAATTGCGTAAATCTATTTAATGATAATTTTAATTTTAATTAAAAAAAAATGGAACGAAAAATAACAGAAAAAGATGTAACTGTCGAACTAATGGGGCGTCGCAGTACTTCTTAGATTTCAAGTCTTTCTAGCATGGAATGGCAGAAATAACATCTCTTGCTCTAACTTGTATGTTCTGCTGAATAACGTGAATGGGGCAAAATTGTTCTCAGAATGGTTGGGCTGCCATAAGCTAATATTCTTGCAAGTGATTTTGCTAGTTTGACGCAAATCGTGACACGAAGGGCCGACCAAACAGCGAGAAAACGAGCGTGACAACGAAATTTTTAAAGCTCTCAATCCTTCAGCAATACCTAGGGAATAAATAACTTCAAAACCTCATTTCTCAAAAAGTATTAGTTGCTACAAATTGTTAACGGTATATTGGTCTAGAAAAACGAAAAGTTTGATATTTCATTTATATGTTTACTTTGAAGAGTTACAGTAATTAAATTACACATATACTTATTATTGTATGTCATGAGTATACTATTTATCTGTAAAACGAATAACCATCTGTTGAAACCTTGACTAAATTAGATATCTGTTTTTTGCCTTAAGCACACATGCATATTTATTCTCTAAAGGAACAACTCCTAAAGGGGCACAAAAACTAGCTGATATATAGAAAGTCTACAAAGACGATCGTAAATTGAATAAGTTTATTGTATTTGTCGGACAGTTATGGGAGAGACGTGAGCCTTAACAAGCGCTCGAAATTAGTAAATACACTTTTTGTATTATTTGATTTTAGTTAAAAACAACCTCGACACAATTTCTCTTCCGATTTCCAAATTTCCCGCACCAAGATACTTGGTGAAAGTATACTTATAAAAGGGGTAAGTTGCCTTTATAGAGAGTTCAGTAAATACCTAGGACTCACGTAATTCATACGAGTCAATCGTCGCCTGTACGCCGTCACTCTGTGCACTAACTTGTCAACATTCTGTAACTCTAACAATTTCTTAGTGAATATAAGTGTGTATTGAATTGCGTTTCATTAATCCTTGCCAGTAGTACTATAGAGAATTATTAAAACAAATATAAGAATTCCTAAACTAGGAATAACAACCCAAGAGGGTAGTCTGACATTACCCTAAAATATTAATGGCTAAAAGACAATAAGTAACATAAAAGCATTAATATATCTGGAACCTCCGGCGGGACTCTTATTTTTGTGAAATAAAATTCTCTATATTAATTACAGCAAGGTTTGATGTTGATGTATTATTATTATAATACAACAGTGAGTGAACAGTGCCAATAAAAAAGGTAAACACCACGACATAGCCTCGGGCTATACAGTGTAACACACACGACATCGGCAGGCGCAGAAACCAGTCGACGAGGTCAAGCACCGCTACAGGTCAAAGCATAGCCTCAGGCAGTACGCTGTATCACACGGCATTGGCAGGCACAGAACCCAGTTAAGCAGGTCAAGCACCGCGTACAGGTCAAGTACCGCAAGCAACTCGCTTGGGAAGCTAAGGGAACTGATAGTCGGCGATACAGGCGAACCCAGAAGAAGATACTGACACTCCTACACCGCCTAAACAGCAGGTGGTTGACGATACAGGCGAACCCAGAGGAAGACACTGATACTCCTACACCGCCTACATAGTGGGAAAAGTTCGGGAACTACTGAACTAGTGAGCCGCTAGTCTTTAGCGCAATTGAAGCCTCTAATTGTGAGCAATAGTAAGCCGCTAGTTTTTAGCGCAATCGAAGCCTCTAAGTGGGAGCATAGAAAGCCGCTAGCTACGTATAGCGCAAGAAGTCTTTCAATTGGGAGCAGTAATAAGTCGCTAGTTAAGAAAAGCGCACAGTACGTTGAAGTGAACATAATAAGCCGCTGGTAAAGGGAAGCGCATTGTACGTAATACTATCAACAACCACTCTTGAGAAGAAAATCTCCGCAGTACATCGAGCTACTAATCAAGAAAACAGCCATCGACGAAGGCAAGCACACTCCAGGGAACAACCGTTACAACCAGTAACGAAGGCGTCCCAGCACTACCCAAGGAGAGAGGAGTCACGACCAACTCAAGTACAGTAGTATCAGAACAGTCAGTGAGTGAGGTACATAGACAGAGTCTCGAGAAGAGTGAGTACCTTGGAATCAAGAAGCGATCTTCAAGAATTCTTATATTATGTATAACGTGTAACCATATATACCTTTTTTATACCTTTGAAAAATAATTGCTAGTGGAACCTAATAATTTTTGTAGCACGTATATATTTTCTATTTATTTTATTTTTACATTGTAATTATATTTGTACTAATTTCAGCAATAACCATTCCTAATACTTAACTAACCCTTTTTGAGAGTTTAGAGATATTGGCGCGCTAATTAAGTAAAACACCATGTCCGCCACAGAACAGCGCTCCATCACGGTGCTCGACAACTTACCACTGTTTTGCGGGAAGTTAACTGCTAGCGATGGAGTGGGATTAGGTAGTCGGGAAGTGGATGTGCGGTCATTCTTGCGTCATATTGACGCGCACATCCACGCAAACCGCATCACCGATGATGCGGCCAAGATTAGGCTTCTTAATAGTCGTATAGATCCTCAAAGGGGCGATGCGGCAATTCAAATGGCAAATTATGCGGGACGCCAAATCTCTTATGAAGAAGTTTGCCAAGATCTCCTGGAAATATATCCCCAGTTTGAGCGGTCGGAGTTCCGTGTAGCGGCACGCGGTCTGCTCCGTAACGACATCTCCAATCCTGAAAATGATCTGCCAAAGCTAGAAGCGCAAACCCGTGCTTTAGTAGACGCATATCTAGGGAGAAACGATATGAGAGCCCTCCGGATTGGAGCAGGATGCTACCTACAGGATCCTCTAACGCAGGACATTGCGGTAGGTCCAGCCGCTGTTGATGGGATTGCCAGAGGAGAAATTGGAGCAGGAGATGCAGGACCAGGCAGGAATCCGATTTGTTTAGCAGATGTTTTGCAGAATATGTTGCTGCATTTGTTCATAGTGAACGGTCTACAAGAGGATGTCTACAAGCAATTGACAAGGTCATCTAAGTCTACACCGGATAAGAGATCAACGAGAATAACGGCACACGCCATAAATTGTGTCAAGAAGGCACACGCCATGACAGTGGAAACAGCCGCAAAGAAGAAGAACATGCAACCGGAAGTCCTTTACGCACTCCAAACCGAGCAAACGAGACCAGCGAAGATGGAAAAGAAATGCTACGCGTGCGGTCGACAAGGTCACTTCGCGAAGGAATGTCCCAAAGAAAAGGATTATTGCGCCTACTGCAAATCCAAGGGTCATAGTGCTAAGAACTGCAGGAAACGACAGCAGGATAATGTACCATATTGTACAAATTGCGAGAGGAGCGGACACCAAGACAGAAATTGTCGAAACCCGTGCAGCAGGTGTAAAAGGCGCGGACACACCAAGATTAACTGCAGGGTCAAACTTGAGAATAAACAAAAATACTCCGATAACGACTATAGGAGAGGAGATCAGGTACATCACCTAGAAGAACAATCCGAAGAAGATACACCGGATTACTACTACGAACGAAAGGAAGAAGATTCAGAATGACTAGTTAGTTTATCCAATACTACAGAGATAGAGAATAGACTTAAGATTCCCATGATAAAAGTTCAGCTTATCGGTATAAATAGGAAGGAAGAACTAAGCGCCCTAGTCGATAGTGGAGCTAGCGTCTCCCTAGTAGCTGAAAATATTATAGTAAATTTAGGGGAGCAAGGGAAAATAGAAACTCAAAACAAACGGGTGTACGACGCGCAAGGAAACCTAATTCCTATAATAGGAAAGGTAGTGATGTCAATAGAAACGCTGAATGGTAAATTAGAAGGGGACTTTTTAGTCTTCAAAGAATTAAATAAGGGAAGTGTACAAGTCCTATTAGGCATGAATATCCTTAAGCATGCTATAGTAAACTTTCCCCAACAAGAGTTACAGTTCATAGATAACAAATCAGTAAGTGAAAGAAAGGCGGGAGAAACTGTAACCATGATCATTCAGTCCAAGAAATTATATAATAAGGTACCGGTAAACTCAAGAATAACAGTGTTAGAAGAAGAGCAGGGAAAGGAAGCGCTCGATAAAAACGAAGAAGAAAATGATCCAAGGATAAAGAACGAAGCTGAAAAGGATACTGGTCGACAGAGAAACGTGAGTATACACCTGAAAGAGGAACTCACGGTAGCTAAGAATTCAATAAACACAATGCAAGTGAAAATTGCCAATAAGAAGATCAAGGAAAACGAAGATTTAATTATTCATCACGGAGAACCGCGATTCGGGTTATTAACCTCGAACGCAATCACGAGGGTAACTGACGGGAAAATAACGGTCAGTATAACTAACGCAAGTGATAAGGATGTAACCCTCAGTCAGGGTACAATATTGTGCCTAGCAGAAAAAGCGAAGATGGAAAATATCCACAGCATCACCGCAAATAATTCATCAGTGAAGGAACCCGAAGAACCAGAAATACCGCCACCAGTGCAGTGGGAAGATGTAACCTGTGGGGATGAAGAAATGAAAGGGAAAGTGATGACACTCCTTAATACGTATAGGCAGGTATGCTGGTTGCAGGGAGAACCGCTCGGAAATTACCGAGGACAGCCGCTTGAAATTACTCTGAAAGAAGACAGAGTAATTAACAAGTCGCCCTACCGGATACCGCACGCCAGTCAAGGACCCTTAGATGTAGAAATTAAAAAATTGTTGGAACAAGGGGTGATAAGGAAGTCGGCCTCGAACTTCAATTCACCCCTCCTCATCGTACCTAAGCCCGGCGGTGGAATAAGGCCTTGTATAGATTTTAGATGCTTAAATAAGATAACGGAACCGGTAACTTTTCCTATTCCCAAGATAGCGGACCTCCTTAACTCGCTGCAAGAAACGAAAGTCATCTCCAGTTTAGATCTAATCTCAGCATACCATCAATGCGAAATTAAGGCAGAGGACTGCCACAAAACCGCGTTCACGGTAAGAAATTCAAAGTACGAATTTAGGAGGGTACCATTTGGGCTCTCCTCGGCACCAGGGTATTTTAGTAGAGTTATCAATGAAGTTTTATATGACATCTTAGGAACACATGCCTTGTCATATATGGATGACATAATCATCTTTTCAGCGACCCAGGAAACCCACCTAGACAAGATCAAGACAGTGTTGGAGAAACTACAGGAGGCCAACCTCAAAATAAAGATCACCAAATGTCGATTCTTCACTTCATCCGTGAAGTTCTTGGGATATACGGTGGACGAACATGGACTAAGGATGGATGAGGACCGGATCAAGGCAGTCCGGAAACTACCATATCCCACGAGCAAGAAAGAATTGCAGGCCTTTCTAGGGGCCTGCAACTACTTCCGAATCTTCGTCCGCAATTTTTCAGGTATAGCTGATCCATTGTATCAACTTCTCAGAAAAGGCGTAAAATTCGAATGGGATGAAAAGAAGAAGGAGGCTGTAGATACCCTTAAGACGAAACTGTGCAACAGCCCAATCTTAAAGATCCCGGATTTCTCTAAGGAATTCTTCATCCACACGGATGCATCCCTAGTGGGCCTGGGCTCAGCCTTGATGCAAGAAATAGACGGGGTATTACACCCATTGTCCTATGTCAGTAAGTGCCTGAGCGAGACCCAAAGGAATTACTCCGCCACCAAAAGAGAGATGTTATCTCTAATTTTCGCACTAGAGCAGTTCCGACATCTCATCCTACACTATAAGGTAACCGTGTACACGGACCATTTACCTTTGTTAGGAATAATGACTAAAACTACTAAAGATGCTGCCATCACCAGGTGGGCTCTGCTGGTGCAAGAATACCAGATAAATCTAAAATATTTACCTGGAAAGAAAAATTTGTTCGCAGATTTTCTGTCCCGAATGGTGGACGTACAAGACAATTGTGAAGAATTCCCACAGGAACTAGATGATAAGCTTGGAGAAAAAGTCAATGAGGTAACTGAACAGGAACCTAAGGAGGAAGAATCAGAGGAACCACTACAGTCCTATATCCCTAGAAAAGTAGATTGGACAGAAGAGGAACTCAGGAAATTGCAAACGTCAGACGCGAACTGCCAATTACTTAAAAAGAAATTAATGTCACGAACAAGTGAAAGGACCGTGAAATTAGCAAACTATCGTTTACTACGTGGAATTTTGTTTGTAGTAAGAAACATTACCAGGGGAAGCTTAGTTGACAGGTATCTAGTACCATACATTCCAGACACACTGATGCAAAGGGCTTTTAGAATAATTCATGATAGTACCACATCAGGTCATAGAGGGTATGATAGAACAATGCTCACCTTTAGGAAGAACTTTTTCAATCTTCATGAGGGTAAACTAGTACAGGAGCTAATTGATAAATGTATACCCTGTTTACAGGCTAAGGCTTCACCAAAACCTATTCCAATTGGAATGTATCCAATTCCTAACCGACCATTTGCATCTGTAAGTACTGATATATTGGGACCATTACCAATAACAGAAAAGGGTAATAGATACATTTTAGTATTTAGAGATTTTTACACTAGATATAGTATCATAATTCCTCTACCTAATAAAGAAACAGACAGCATTATTGACGCGTTAAGAAGGGTTATAGCCCACTATGGGTCTTTCGAAGTTTTGTTAAGCGACAACGCTCAAGAGTTTATAAGTGAGCGGGTAAAGTTGTTTTGTAAGTTCTACAACATCTCTAAGCGGGAGGTGGTACCTTACCACCCAGAGTCACAAGGTTTAGCAGAGAGGATAAACCGGGAAGTGACTAAACTTTTACGAACCTACAGTCACACCTTAGCCACTCAGGACTGGGATGAGCTACTTCCGGTTATTCAGTTGACAATCAATAATACCTACAATGCATCTTTAGGGGAATCTCCTTTCTTTGCGTTATATGGTTATGATAGTCCTACCGAAGTACTTACTCAGCCTCGTTTGGACTATAGTGAAAGTGATTTAGCTGTAAGGTTGAAACGTATAACACAGGTTAGAAATCATTGTAAGGTTCATCTGACGCAAATACAGGATAAATACACAAGTAGAATTAACTCTAAACGAAAGGAAAAGGACATAGAAGTTGGTTCGCGAGTGTATGCACGTCTTGACAAACATACCCAGATGAGAAAGTTAGACTTACCCATCTCAGGACCGTTTGTCGTGACAAACAAGAAGGGAAACAGGATTACGATTCAAGAAGTTAATTCTTCTCGAACCTTTGTAATTCACCCCGACAAATTGATTGTGAAACAAACAATTTCAATGGAAACTCCTACGAGTGTCCATACTAACCAGACTAACCTTACTAACAACCAACCTAAGGATAAGAAACCTTATAACTTAAGACCTCGAAGATGAGTGAGGCATAGTTAATAGTTGTAAACCTATTGTAATAATAGTTGTAAACCTATTGTAATAATGTTTTGAATTGTATAAGTAATAATAATAAGTTATAAGAATGAATTGTAAAAAATATTGACCTTCCAGTGTTGGTGAAGTGGATTCTACCGCTCTTGATGGTGGCTGGTTGCCTGGCTCTAGAAGCAGACTCACCCCCCATATCCATTCACCCCTGGCAAGGCACCGCAAGGATGGAAGGTGCGTTTTTGTTATCACCCATAAGGTTGACATTCATTTCGAGTGTCTGTGATCAACTAGTTTCAAATCTCCATTTCACACATACCACAATTAAGGCTCTACTTGCCTCCACAGTTTTACAGACGGCCAAAGGTCGACAAAACTTTGTGCGTAGGCTTTCTTTTATTATATTCAGATTAGAAACTACTTACCTTGAAATAATATCTTATCTAGGAAGAAATTTAATGTGTGAAAACCTCCATGAGGAAATTAATTATAATCATAAAACCCTGCAAACACAACTAAGTTTATTATGGACTAAACTTGAAGCACCCGAGCAAACCACAAGCTCACTGGCTCACTACCTGGGAGCGGCTCGCCCTTCCACCCATCTGGAAAATACTACTAATCCAGAAGCCTTTCTCGGAGTTGTGGCGGGATTGGCTGTAGGGGGTATAAGTGGTACCATATTCGGATCACTCTATGGAGGATCTGACCATACCGAAGAAATATCCACTTTGAACAATAACATAAATAAAGTTAATAAAAAAATTACTATAACAAATGAACGGATTGATATACTGTCAAAATCAGTGGAAAAATCGGTTAAAGATATAAAAATAATTTTGGATAATTTAAGTAAGGTAGTGGAGGGTTCAGAGAAGTTACAAATGCTTAGTTGGAACTTTGAACAACTAAAGCAGGCTGCCGTGAACTCTTTATTACTAATAAGGATAGCAGAAAATTCACTCACATTATTACGTTCAGGAACCATCAGTTCAGATTTATTAGATATAGAAACGGTGAAGGCAGTAGTAGAGGAAGGGACTAGAATTTACCCCGATTTAGTGTTTCCCATTTCAAAGGTCAATCGTAGAACCATCCAAGATATCATTCCTTTCATAACAATTAAAAACTTAGGTTCAGATTACTTTGTGTCACTAATTCCTTTATTCCATAGGAATGAATATCAACTCGTCACGTTGATGCCCCATCCAATAAAGATAGATTCGGACAAACTAGTAATAGCTAACCTAAAGGAGATATTCCTGTATGACAAGGAACACTATGTCACCACAGACCTAGACAATATTCATTCTATTGACGATAAAACTCACATCTTAAGACAAAATGAACCCATATGGAATTTTAAACATTCTTCTTGTGAGTTTGAATCATTTATGATGAATACCACAAACATGATGGAATTATGCAGCTTTAGAGATTTAGGAGTCAATAATGGGATCATGCTATCAGATTCTCACCAGAAACGACTGTTGTACGTAACGGAATCTACTCAAGTAGAGTTGCAATGCCCCACAGGCCTCATTAGGGACTCTTTAGTTGGATTACATTACTTACCATTAAATTGTGATATCATGACTGATAGAGTAGAATGGCCTGCACGGTTGTCCCATGAGATTGACATTACAAAGTTAGTATCTAATACTACTAAGCCCAATCCGTTTGACATTACGAACTTACCTATATTTTCAGTAAACGATTCAACTCCCTTACATAAAACGATCAAGAAGCTGATAGACGAATTACCCTCAGACGAACCTTTCGTTATTCCGTTTGATGAAATGGATCTCACACTAGAGGAGGTTCACACTTACTCAATCGTGACCCAAGGAAGTTTAATCATTTTAGTACTGATAAATTTAATTCTCATTATAATATTATATGTTTTGAAATTCAGAGATCACCGCATTAAACATTCAGATGATATTGAATCAGGGAATAACTTAAATCCAAGGGATTCTTTGACAATACCGTTAAGGAGCAGTTTTCGTAGAATCCAGAACAAACTACAGAATCTAAAAAAAGAGATTAACGAGAACTCCCATAGCAGATTTAGTTCCGCTCGATCATCGATAAACGATAGATTGAGAAGAAAAGGCAGGAAAGTGAGAACGAAAGTAAAAAACTCTTCCATCAAAAGAATCAGGAAACGAAACCATTCCAGGGATTCCAGATCCTCTAATAACTCAGATGATTCGGAAGCTTCGGTAAAGTCGGTAGGAACTAATACCACCATGAATATTTATCCCTCACTTCCTTCAACGCTGCCCTCACCTCAGTTGCGAGATAAAATTAGAGAAATTCCCTTAAAAGCCTATAAATGAATAATATTGTAAGTTGATTCCCTGCTATCTAATGCCAATTGGCGATCATGTATGATTTAATGTAAGCTTACTAACCCTAATTTCTAGTTACATTTAAGGATGAAAATTCTATTTTATGTTGAATATATTGTTGATAATAAAACAATGGAAGTACGTTGAAGCAACAATTGTTGGTCTTACGCACCTTCGATCCGCGCTGGTCATTAGTACTTCCAATTGTCACCTAATCATATATAAGTAATTGATTCTGTATTATTATTATCTCCAAAATTCAACACCACATGGGCGCTAACTTCCGTTGGCATTGATGATGGCATTGATGGTCGAGTGGCACCAACCTATGATGGCATGATGGTGGGTCCATGAACACTTACCTTCCAGCCATTGGACCCTTTGGCACCCAAGGTCACATGGACTGCTGAGCAGTGTTACATCACGACAGCCACCCAAGGTCGCGGCTACGCCCGGTGCAGCACTTGCGGTCTACATACATACCTACACACACCATGAAGGTTGCCACACAATCCTGTGAGCCGGTTCCTCCTGTCGCTGACACGATGGGACCACCCTCACCACAGATGACCGATGACAGCTGACACGTCAACCTCTACATCAACCCATTTTCGAATTTTTTTTATTTTATAATTTCTTTTAGGTTTTTTTTTATATTTTCACTAACATTACTTTGTAATAGATCATAGTTTACTTTTCTTTGCTTGTTTAGGCTTAGTTAAACTTGCTTTTCTGTTGAAAATTACTTTGTAATTTTCTTTTTTACGGGGGGGATAGTGTTAACGGTATATTGGTCTAGAAAAACGAAAAGTTTGATATTTCATTTATATGTTTACTTTGAAGAGTTACAGTAATTAAATTACACATATACTTATTATTGTATGTCATGAGTATACTATTTATCTGTAAAACGAATAACCATCTGTTGAAACCTTGACTAAATTAGATATCTGTTTTTTGCCTTAAGCACACATGCATATTTATTCTCTAAAGGAACAACTCCTAAAGGGGCACAAAAACTAGCTGATATATAGAAAGTCTACAAAGACGATCGTAAATTGAATAAGTTTATTGTATTTGTCGGACAGTTATGGGAGAGACGTGAGCCTTAACAAGCGCTCGAAATTAGTAAATACACTTTTTGTATTATTTGATTTTAGTTAAAAACAACCTCGACACAATTTCTCTTCCGATTTCCAAATTCCCCGCACCAAGATACTTGGTGAAAGTATACTTATAAAAGGGGTAAGTTGCCTTTATAGAGAGTTCAGTAAATACCTAGGACTCACGTAATTCATACGAGTCAATCGTCGCCTGTACGCCGTCACTCTGTGCACTAACTTGTCAACATTCTGTAACTCTAACAATTTCTTAGTGAATATAAGTGTGTATTGAATTGCGTTTCATTAATCCTTGCCAGTAGTACTATAGAGAATTATTAAAACAAATATAAGAATTCCTAAACTAGGAATAACAACCCAAGAGGGTAGTCTGACATTACCCTAAAATATTAATGGCTAAAAGACAATAAGTAACATAAAAGCATTAATACAAATAAACTGTTATGATCTCCGGATTCTATGGACAAAAATACATACCTAAGAAAAATTAATTTAAATTACATTTGGTGGAGGTCGTCAAATGGAAAAGATCTAGTTTTGATTATAAAAATCTTGAAAAAAAACACAATTGAATAGGTATATTTGATATCAAATTTCATGGGATTTGCATCAAAATTAAAAGAGAAACAATTGCCTCATTGATTAAAAAAGGCATATGCTTGAAGTGGAAAAATTATAAAAATATATAAAATTATTATGTATCATTTTAATCGATATTTTAATTTTCTTAAATATCCGAGGCCGTCGATTACTCAGAACTTACCTTAGGCCCCAATTTCATCTTCAGAACTCTTTTTCTTTCTGCTGTCATTTTAACAGCAACACAATTAGTTAACATGGAAAGTCAATTTAAAGTCAGATTGAATGCAACACGGGAAAATTAAATTAATTGTTTAGCTAACAAAAGGCTAGCACTAGTTAAGAATATATATTGTGTTGTTTATAAATTATAATGGTAAAACGAATTATTGGATTTTTTTAAAAGTCAGTGGGATTTTGTGCACCAAATACAGACTGGACTGGGTTTAGGCCCGTATGGCCACTGGGTTAAAGCCAATTGATTATAAGGTCAAAATTCAGATAGCCTTGGTATATGTAAATTTAAATAAATTGGTTGAAATTCTGAATTAATTCCTATGTTCCCAGATTACAATTTGCAGGAACTGCTATCTGCTCTCAAAGAAATCCAGTAAATTCCTCTATTTTTTTGCCCCTTGCCAACTTCTGGTAAAGGTGCACTTGAGTTAAATAAGTTTCGTCTGAGATCATCGAAGCTACCCAGGTAAAATTCGGTGCAGTATAGTGGACGTGTTATTGTAGTTTACGGCAGTCTCAGCATTTCTAAGCAGCGCTCAGCAGATAATCTCTGCTTTCTACAAATGTTTACCGAGACCTACGGAGGCCACGGCAGTACAAGGGCGAGATAATCTACGGAGGTTTGACGCGTTATTATCTGCCGAAAACTCTGGAGAACAGAGCATAGAAAATCTTCAGAGTTTATAGTCGATAATATTGGCTAAAATATCCAGAGATTGAAGCACCATATTGCTCATGAATCATAATCCAACAAAATAATTTAAACAAAAATGCAACTTCTTTATCGATAGTGTAGCTAATAATAATAGCTTTAATTAATTATTTGGTGGATAGCCTTAATATAAAATATACATTAATCATTATTGTTCTTCGTCAGGTATTATTTTCTGCATGCATATATTACTCACTACTCAGCTATGGTTTGGCTCATTCAGTTTTATAAATAAATCTATTGTTACCTAATATTTATTTAACCACGGATATCAATGAGTTAATTGTATGCTCTGATAATGATGATATCAGGCTTTATCGGAAAACAGTTTTTCTGTATCTTCTAACCGAATGAACTGATACAGCTCTCATATTGTCCCGAGGCTACCCTTAGGTAGGCCTTCTTTTTGTTATATTGTAGGTCTTAGGTTTTGTTTAGTTTGGCGCTCTTTTTCTTCAGCTTCCCTTTGTATCTCTCCTCAAATTCTTCTTCTTATTTCCTCTTCCTTCTGCCTTGCTATATCCATGGATAAGCAGACTGACTGTGTAGGTCTCTTATCCATGGGTGTCTATTCTTGCCATCCATGCGCTGGGTCGACACGGTTACCTGTGGTAGCCGAGTAGTCGACCTAGTGCATGGAGCGTACTTTCACTGTCCCCTCTTCTAAGAAGGCCTTCTTCTCTTCATGTCTCTTTGGATCACCTCGTAGTGGATAGGGACAACTTTTAAACCTTGAATATAATAATAATAATAATACAGCTCTCATAAGACTCACACATCGATCATGAAGGTACGTACGTACATGTGACTGAGAAACGTAGTTACAGAAGACATTCTTAAATTATTTCCATAAATATCAATTTGTTGATGCTTGAATATAGATAAAATTATTTATTTAGTTAAAATATGAACATAAGAAACTACCATTGCATATCATGTTTTTTTATTTATAAGCTATTAGATAATTATTTATCCTGATATAGGTTTTTATTTGTTGAATTTATTTACTTCATATTCAAAATTTCCAATTTATTTTCCAGAATGAGTACTATAAATCCATTATAATATTTTTTTGGCATGTGAGAATATATTAAATAGGTATATCATATATGGAATAGATAATGACATTCTTATAGATATACATACAATTGCCGACATATAGGCCTAAGTTTAATAAGTTTACTCCAATAATGTATATTGCATATAGTGCATACTGCATTTATGTAGTTAGAATAGAAAATTAATTTGAAATATTTAACCCTTAAGACCTTAAACTTCTAGTAACTCTACATCTTCCATTAGTTCCATAGCTATATAATTTCATTTTTCTGCCAACTCCACTCTCTCATTTCAGCTTATGTATCATTTTCCTGTACTAATTTTATCCTCGTGTCCGATTCTTGCATCCCAGAGTTTTTTTTTAATTTTATACTTTTGTTCCTTGACCCACTATTTTTCTTCCTCTTTCTGCTTTAAAAGATATCATCTCGAATATTTATCTTATTAAAAACGTTTGCTACTTGGTATATCACTTTGATAATCAAGATTATTGAAACTGAGTATTTTAGCACTTCGCTATACCTGAAATCATTTAGCTAGCTATGTTGAAAACATTGAAAATGAATATATATATTTTCATTACTATTTTGCATTAACTTATTTAGCTACATGTATTATGTTAGTGATCAATCAACCATTAAATAAAATTACAGAATAACTACCTATCATTTTTTTTATTTGTATGTTAATTCGATACTTTTTGATGTTAGTTTATCAGTGATTTCATATTCTCCTTATGTTTCAGACTCTTATGTTGCCCTCTCATCATGTAGCTTTATGGCTTCAGGAGCCATCTTTGTTCAGTGCACGCACAGTAAAATGAATAAACAAATAACAGGTTATTTTTTGTTTGATTGGGAGTCAGAATAACAAAATCACTGTTATCAGTAGATGTGCGAGTAGATAGAAGTCTGCAGAGCCTCGACAATCATCCAATAATGAAGGAATTATTTTTGATCTACAATACAGCAATTCCATCTTCTGCTCATGTTGAGAGATTTTTTTCCCTAGCAGGAATGACACTGGCTCCGAAGAAATCTCCTCTATCAGACAAGGCTTTCGAAAAATTAGCCTTAATTCGATCTAATGCTCTTAAAAAATCCTTTATTACAGATTTTGCCATATATATTTTATTTCGATTAATACAGTTATTTTTTGTTTGATTTCATCCTTTGGACACCATCCAATTACAAAAATTATACATATTCTAGTAAATTTTGTGTAAGTTATTTCTGGTCCTAGGTTCTGTTTTATTATTTCCACTTCTAAGCCTACCTTTACCTTTTTATAAAACTAATTATGGCCTAATATCTTATTTTTTCTTTTCAGTTCTAAGTAATATATAAACAAATGATGAAATAATAAATGTGACAATTAAACAAAAGCATTCGTGAGTTGAAAGTTTTGATGGATATATGCGATATGAATTATACTTCATTATTTAATTTCTATTTCTCTTAAAAATAGGTTGAGTAAAAATTAACAAACAACTATAATTATAAAATTACTAAGGTACTAATCAAAAAGGTAATTAATTAGTTTTACAAATTGGTATTTTTTCACAATGAAACAAAAGCTAATGCTGTAATAAAGACACGATCGGTAAAATAAATCTGAGACAATTATAATGCACCTAGTGTGAAGTACTTGGTTATTGGTTACAGTTCGACTAAATAATTTAATGAGATGGAAAATATGACATTTTATAAATAAAATACCAATGAATTCTAAAGACTTAATAATATCTACATTATATGTCATCCTACTAAAATACACAATGGAAATAATATATTTTGGAAATCAACAACAATTATTTGAAATGTCTAGTTGATAATATTCCCAAAAATGTGTCATACAAATTAAAATGAAAAACAATCCTAAATTATACAAATAAAAACCTGAAGTGCTAATAAAAAACTGAAGTCGGGAAATATTTACAAATTATTAAGGTTGTGACGATATGCTTTTAAAATCATAGATCCTCAAAATATTATAAAATTAAACAATATTGAAGCATTTTACAATATTAGAGTATTCGATACCATTTCATTTTGTTTCGTCTATAATATTCTTCGATTTAAAATTTAAATTGCATATTGTTCCAACCCTAAAATTTATCAATCAGTAAAATTGTACTTTAAAATTTTATGATCATAATTTAGTAGTAATAATTTCCACATAATAATATGACATTCAAAATAAAATAACCATTGACATATTATATTTTGGAAATCACCAATAATGATTAGAAATGTATTATAAATAATTATCCCATGAGTGTGGCATACTATCTAAATTAAAGAAAAACAAACCTAAATTATAAAAATGAAACCTAAAGTACTACCAATAAACAGAAGTCAGAAAATATTTGCAAATTACCAATTAGTAACATAATAGTTCAAATAATTTGTGGTAATAATGTGAAGAGTAATAATTTCGTGATAACATACATTACTCATTACCTTCATTATAAAGTGAACTGTTGAAAATAGTGATCCATTTAGTTACCAAACAGTTGATAAATGGAGCACAAGAGTAATGGAAGTTGGTATCTTGAGTTCTTATCTAACACTAAAATGAAAAATATTCGTGAAATAACAATAAATTACAAACACGAACCTACATTAAACACGAACCTACCTATAATACATGTAATTTTAATTTACTTCAAAATGTAATTTGAATCATTCTAACAAATAAGCTAATATCTAAATTAATGATCGAACATAAATAGAAGCATACATTAATCTTTGATACTACTTATAGATTTTCTCATGCAACTGGCAATTACTGAAGGAGAGATATGGATATTTCTTCCAATTTTCCACTTGATAAATATTCGCATAATGGATACCGGCAAACCGGACAGAGAGTTCTGGAAAAGAAAAAATGAATAAGAAAAATATAAACATAATATTGTTGATGTAAGAAATATAGATACTGAATACGAGAACTGATCCTTAGATAACAAAATGTGTCATTTGATTTATTTACTGTTAAAATAGAGGAAAAGAAAAAGATATGATTCAACTTACATTTGATTCCTTTCGATGATATTTTTGGTGCAAGAAGAACACATGGAGTGTTTACATAACAGTAAACAGGAATCATTTTTCTGCTGTTCGCAGAGACAAACTGGACATACATCTTGGTTGTAGAACTGGTTACAGTTATCTAGAGGTAAACTGTTACTAAGAATTGCAGTCCACTTATCTATCCTAATCTTGGATATTTGATTAACATGTTCAATGGGACTCACGTTTGTTAGAGAGTATTTAAGAACATTAGGATTTTCTAATAGAGAGACATACTCTTGGTTTTTCCTCACCATTCCTATATAATTTGTGATTCTACTTGTCATAAGCATTATTTTTGCAGGCATTCTGTTGATAAAACATTGAACTGATGGCTCTGTTACCAGTTCATTCAAAGTTTTTGAGAGGATGGCAGAAGTTTTCAAAGTGATTGCATCGTCAATTTCCAAGAACCGGAGAGAATTTAAAATATTACCAAATTCCGTAAAATTTTCTTGAAGCAATTGTTCATGTTCTGGACTGCCTCTAGGAATGTTTTTCAAATATTCCAATACTAGAATCGTAAACTGGAATATAAACTGAGTTTCTTCAGGTTTGAACAAAATGCATTCATTCAGTTCAGTTTTGTTTGATCTTCTCTTCCAATAATGAATCGTAAAATCTTTCGTGATCTTGTTGAACTTCTCCATATTTTCAGACACACTGATTTCCGTATTTCTACACAATTTTTGTAGTTTTTTATAGTTATTCAAAGTATGGCTCTTAATTATGAAATTTTCAGAACGACTTTTGAAAGTTTTCAAATCTTTAGCTTTATTGGAAAGTTCCATTTGTAATGCATCAAATTCAATATCAATAGAATTATAATATTCTGAGATATCTACATTATCCTCTAAAAATATCACCTCTCTTAACGGTTCTTTGAAAAATGGATCGTCAATATCACCATTATGGATATCAAAAAATGTCCTTTCATTTGAGTGTGTTACGATTTCAGTACTCAAGGTTTTCAAATCATTGTGCTTAGTGATTCTAATGGCATCCATGAGACTGTGTTTGAGGTTTGAACAACTGGCAGAAAGAATTTCCATTGCGGGATTTATATTGTCATACCCGTGCGTGAAATCTCTGCACAACATTGAGTGAAATCTATCGAGTGAAGTGTAATTTTCTTGAAGCTCATCAATAGAATTGATACGATAAAAAAATAGAATAGGAATTTATAATGATTTCTCTAAATACCGTTATCAAGTTATAAGCGGCCATTGCAGTATCCAAATCTATTGGGTTTTCAGGAACGATTTCAGAGGCAATTCGTTCAAAAACTCTCGATATCACTTTATGTACTATATCGAAACTTTCCTTTGGTAGAAAGTTACCGCTATAATGGTATTGCCTAACATGTAGGAGATATATTACGATATCTTCCAGACTATTACCGTCACACACTTCATTAGCACACAATGCCGGGTCAGAATGAAATTTCCATGACCCTCCAATAATTGGTTCTCCTGAAATACTATTAACCCCCAAAAAGAAAGGTTCTTGACTAAATCTTTTGGCTAACAAACTGAAGCCGTACAGAGATTCTTGATTTATCTTCAAATCCATACTTCAAGTAAATAGGATTTCTTGATAAATTTTCTTTTGCTGATTTTAATTCCTGAAAAAGAAAATACTTTTAATTATTCATATTGTTATAATTATTAAGTAGTATGAATGAAAGAAAAGTATTGTATCTTAACTTAATTTGTAATGAGTTACTCTACTATTTTTTTAGAGTGTGTTGGAGTGTTCTTCTAAAGAAAAGTATTGTATCTTAACTTAATTTGTAATGAGTTACTCTACTATTTTTTTAGTGTGTTGGAGTGTTCTTCTAAAGAAAAGTATTGTATCTTAACTTAATTTGTGTTTAGTGTATTGGAGTGTTCTTCTAATGCCTGAAATCTAAAAAGTGTTGAACTTATATTCCATTTTGACTCATAGATATTTCCGTCTAAGAGTTGTAAGTGTAAGGACATATATAATTAGAAAGGGTGACAAAAGCCCACACCGACAAAAACCCTCACCGACAAAAGCCCACACAGACAAAAGCGACAAAAGCCCACACAGACGAAAATAAAATTATTATTCCTGCAATATAAATAATCCATACATGTAAAGTTGGAACGAAGGAAGATAATAGTTCAAAATTTTTCTTTCTACGGAATTATTGTAAATTTACATTATGCCTCAAATTAGAGTGCTGTTATCGCAGAGCTTAAATTTTTAAAACACTAGACTATGGAAAGTGAAGGTAAATATAAATAAATTGTTGGTTGTTGTTGCTTTCCTACAACAATATGAAACTACAAAACATTTCGGTTATTTTACAATTATATGCTAACTGTTGCTTCACGGTTTGATGAAAAATCAGAATAATATCTGTATTCTGGACATCAACAACCATACTAATTGCCTAATTACACATGTATAAGGGGCATACATAATTTCAGCCATATATAGTATTTACGAAGAACAATTGGCTATAGCATCTAAAACTATAGCTAGCAAAGTCTACAGAGGCTTATGTATGACCTCTGCTGGTTACCTAACGTCTGTCTAAATGTTCCAGTAGTATATACTAAAATTTTAGTACGTAAATTTATGTGTCTCAAAAAAGTTCTGCTATAGCAGCGCCCTAATTTGGTGCCTAATACAAAATTTACAATGATTCCGTAGAAAGAAAACTGTTAGATTATTTTTCGTCCAACTTTACATATTATATGATATGGATTATTTATATTGCGAGAATATCGGTGTGGGCTTTTGTCGGTGTTGGCTTTTGTCTGTGTTGGTTTTTGTCGATAGGGCTTTTATCGTGTGGGCTTTTGTCGGTGTGGGATTTTATCGGTGTGGGCTTTCGTCGTTGCCCCATATAATTACACTCATATAATTTTTTAGTTCAAAAAAATGTTTCTATGTTTCAATTGTTATTCTGTTTCCCCTATTTCGTAATAACATATACTGAAAAGAACAATCCCAGAACTATTTATAAAGGGGTTATGCTTTCAGCATCCTGACGTCCGTCAAGAAGAAGTATGATGACCGTAGTTAGGGACCTGCTATAGGCACTTTACAGTCGGTTGGTGACCACTACCATTGGCGATGGTAGGAGCCATGGTCGTATAGCAGAGTAGCATATATTTTGTTTGTATTATATTCATTGTCTAAATAAAGATAATCGTTTTTTAAATTATTTAAAGAAGGTCTGTTTCTTCTGGCAGGGGGCCATTTAATATCTATAAAGCCTAATATGCAATATGAGTTGTGTATGTATGTGTATTGTGTATTTGTTTCTTTTAATTTCTGCCAATTTGAAGGAAAATATAATCCCTCACATGTTTATAATTCTGAATTGATCTTCAAACTATGCAATCTTGTCAAGTTTTAGGATATCATATGAAGAAAATAATGACTACCACTATTGGTGCACATCTTTTTCAAGGAGAGATTACTTTCTAAATGTTATTGATTAGATAGGAAAATTATTAGACATTATCATCACTTGTGAAATCAAAGTTCAGTTTTGATTCTTAAATTATGTGTTGAATAAATTTTCTTCTGATATTAATTGTAGGACAAATTAAAGAAATATGTTCAAATTACCATTATTATGTGAATAGAAAATTTGGAATATAACACTATAGGAAGTTTTAAAACAAATTGAAGTCGATTATTGAATATTAAATCGATTTTTGAATGAGATGTGTGTTAGAAGATAAATATAGTATTAATTTAAATTCTTAAATAATATTTTCAGCTATTTAAGCCCTAACTCAGTTTTCTCCATTTTTCACCGAGTACAATATTACCAACAAATGATATTTTTTCTAACAATGAGACAATTCTATGATATTATGATGAATAAAACAATTTATATCTGAACATTGATAGAAAAAATTACATCTTATATATTGATAAAAAAACAAAATGAAATCTGTGCGAACGAGCAAGAAAGCTATTTACCATTTAATAAAAAAATATATTCAGGATTGATAGAATAATTTACTTGTTTAGTTATCTAATAATTCATCCCATATGATACATTTCGAAATGTAGGGTTGAATTAATGCAAACTGTAAAATTTGAATAAATCCTAGCAGTAATACTGCTGTACCTTTCTGAAGTACATACCTTGGTATAAGTGTACCTTCTTCTTAGTTGAAGATAAGTGGCGTTTGTTTATCAAAAACTTTGCAACTGGAATCTTCTTAACTGAAGAATAACAACGATATTTAGTTTCTTATCGGAGATTGAAGTAAGAACGGAGACGAACTTTGTGTCTGAAAAAGAATAAGCTTTTAGTAAACAAAATAATTGACAATATAGAGTAAAAATTAGATTGAAAACTATAACTAGTAGTGAAACAATAAAATTTTTGAAATTGTTTCAGCATGAGACCATGGAAAATTCGCCCACGGAAAATTAGTTCATTCGACGCAAAATAATGAACTTAAACGGACAAAAGGGGTGATGCCTAAAAGTTTTGATATAAAGTAGTTTAATTTATATAATAATAATATAGGTATATGGTATGTACTCAGTTTATATTTCTTGTTTTATCCAATATCATGATTGTTTGAAAAAGTACACTTGTGAATTATCTCAGTTCATCCTATGCTAACTTAAATAGAGTCGAAACATCAATGAGTCTCAGAAGTTAACGGATGTACAGAATCTAGTCACCAGTAAGTACTAAAATTTCAACACGACGCAATTGGATATTTACTCCCAATTGAATATTTTTAGAAATCATCATTGATACAAACAACTGCAACTCTTTAGTTATAACATTAGCACCGTTGTAGTTAACGAATCAACAGTCCTATATCGTAAATGAACTGAAACCCATATCTTTGAACCGGGGTCTGTAAATTCCACCGCGGAAAATTCCTCCAGGAAGATTGCACCAGCGTTAAATGCAGGATGAGGAAAATTCCACCGTGGAAGATTCTACCATTTTGAAATAACTATACGAATGAACAGTATAAATAAGCAGTTAATTTTAAAATGTATTTCTAAGTCTAGGTAATTGATAATTATAAAATTATAAATGAACAAATCTTGCTTTTAAATATAAAACAATTAATAATTCGGCCATCATATAGGAATTAAATATTTAACTGGTTAAACGGGACAGAATATGACGCTGGTATTGGAACATCAAGCTGTGGCAACACCGATAAATTTAGCTTGTTGATTCTATCAACAGAAACACTAAGTTCAGATTTTGATGTTTGTTACAAAATATATTATTTTAGGTTTCATTATTGAAAAGGTTAATATTAAGCAGCAAATGACAAGCGTGTTTTTAGTGTCTATTTCTTTAGAGTCAATTTAAATCAGAGACCTGCTGAACCGAATTTATATTAAGATGCTGCATATAAAAAGAAACTATACGCGTGTTATGATTTATATATCTTATGTTAGTTCTGAAGTTATGATTTTTAACGATGTGTCTGTGGTTTCACATCGGAGTTAGTTAATGTACCGCAATTTACCTGCTTGATTAACTCTATTTTCTAAATTTAGTTAAAACGCATTATCTTTAAACTTTATCTTGTAATAGTTTCAATAGAGATTATTATACAGTTTCAGAAAGTTTCATATTGGTAAATTTTCTTTTTTATATTAAAATATATCGATACTAATTAATCATTTTATTTCAGTACGTGTCAAATTTATTCTTTAATTCCCCCTATTATTTTCGCTGATTTAAATTTAAATTTATATTGGTACATTCAAAAACTAAGGTGATAGATAATATATATAAAATAAAATTTATATTACAAACAAAATATAATCCCTAATTTCAGTTTCATCATATATATGTTTGAAGGAGAATCAAACGGAATCTTGAATGTTGGTCAGTGGAACTTTATTGTTGAATTTACACTATTATATTATTTTCATAAATTGAATTAATTCATATTTGAAAGATAGATAGATCTGTCTATTATTTCGTATGTGCTCTTAGCTAATCTTTTAGGCCTTCACCCTCCAAATTTATAAGCTACCTAAACAAAGAAAAGGGATGGCGTATATCTGACTAATTCAAAACTATGACAAAACTGATATTAATATCATAATTGGCTACCTAAACCGTTACCTATAAAACTTGTAAAAGTTTAAAAGTTCTAAACAATAAATAGATACTTAGTAAACCTTCTTTGCTTAATCTATCAAAAAAAAAATCAATATTAAAAAACTGATAAAAAGAGAAGATACGTAATACTATAATGAATATTCATTCATTCCAAACAAGAAATAACTAGTCTAATTTTTTCAATGGTTTACTTGAAAAAATAAAATAAAATGTTATAAATTATTATAAGAAAATAAAACACAAAACAAGAAACAATTGGTCAAGGAAGGGAAACACAGAACTTATTAATATAGAACATGAAAAAAAAAAACAGAATAAAAGAATAGAACAAAAAAATACAGAACAAGAAAAGAAAACCGAACAAAAACTACGGAATAAGAAAATACAGGAAAGAAAAGAAAACACAGAACATAATATACCGAATACAAAAAACAGAACAAGAAAAGAAAACACGAAAAAAGAAAATCAGAATAAGAAAAAAAACGAAGAAAAAGAAAATGCAAAAAAGAAAAGAAAACACAGAACAAGAAAATAAAAAATGGAACAAAAAAATGCAAATAAAAAAAATAGAACAAGAAAAGAAAACATAAAGCAAAAAAATGCAGAACAAGAAACGAAAATACAGAACAAGAAAAAAAAACACAGAACAAGAAAATAAAACACAGAACAAGAAATTACAGAACAAGAAAAGAAAACACAGAACCAAAAAATGTAGAACAAGAAAAGAAAACACAGAACCAAAAAATGTAGAACAAGAAAAGAAAACATAGAGCAAGAAATTACAGAACAAGAAAAGAAAACACAGAACCAAAAAATGTAGAACAAGAAAAGAAAACATAGAACAAGAAAAGAAAATAAAGAACAAAAATATACAGAACAAGAAAGGAAAAAACAGAACAAGAAAATTTAGACCAATGAAAGAAAACACAGAACAAAAAAATACAGAACAAGAAGGGAAAAAACAGAACAAGAAAATACAGAACAAGGAAAAACAGAACAGGAAGAGAAAACACAGAACAAGAAATTACATAAGAAGGTAAGAAAACACAGAACAAAAAATACAGAACAAGAAGGGAAAAAACAGAACTAAAAAAGAAAACACAGAACAAGAAAAATAGAAAAAAAGAAAAGAAAACACAGAACAAGAAAATACAGAACGAGAAAAGGAAGCAAAAAACAAAACAAAAAAGGAATAAAGAAAACACAGAACAAAAAAATACAGAACAAGAAGGGAAAAAACAGAACAAGAAAAGAAAACACAGAACAAAAAATACAGATCATGGAAAGAAAAAACAGAACAAGAAAATACAGAACAAGAAGGGAAAAAACAGAACAAGAAAATACAGAACAGGAAGGGAAAAAACAGAACAAGAAAATACATATGAAGGAAAGAAAACACAGAACAAGAAGGGAAAACACAGAACAAGAAAATACAGAACAAGGAAAAAAAAAGAAGAACAAGAAAATACAGAACAGAGAGGGAAAATACAGAACAAGAAAAGAAAATACATAACAAAAAAATACAGAACAAGAAAAGAAAACACAGAACAAAAAAATAAAAAAAGAACAAAAAAATAAAACACAAAACAAGAAAATGCAGAATAAGAAAAGAAAACCAGAACAAAAAAATACAGAACAAGAGATTAAAACAAAGAACAAAAAATACAAAATAAGAAAAGAAAACACAGAACAAAAAATACATAACAAGAAAAGAAATCACAGAACAAAAAAAATTCAGAACAAGAAGGGAAAAAACAGAACAAGAAAAGAAAACACAGAACAAGAAAAGAAAATACAGAACAAGAAAATACATAAAAGTAAAGAAAACACAGAACAAGAAGGGAAAACACAGAACAAGAAATTGCAGAAGAAGAAAACACAGAACAAGAAAATACAGAACAAGAAAAGAAAATAAAGAACAAAAATACAGAATACCCTCACTGTAAAGTTTCTGACTATCGAACATTTACATGTCAGATAAAAAAATAGAGTAAAAATATGAGAAAAAGTTCCTAAAATAACAAAAATTCAAGTGAAAAGTTATACAAGTGTAATTATTTGATGAATTTCTTTGCACATTTTATGTTTAGACATTAACCCTCCCAAACTAAGTTTAAATGATATTTCTCCTTATTTTCATGACAAGCCTAGTCGGAATATCTTACGTATGTGGAACCCATTCAAGATCTCCAATGACTCAATTTGTTGAAAATTGTTGTATTACCATAATATTACAACTTTGTGTAATTAAAACTTGTATTATTGCCCGGAATAAATATATTTCGATGATACTAGATAAATGAGGATATCCTATTTCAAAATATTGATTGGAATCTCCAGGGTTATTTATTCCAGTGTAGTCACAATTAAATTCCCCGATAATACAATATAAATCACAACTATTTATCTATATATAATTTGATGGTAACTTACCTTGTATTTTCTGTTGTTCTTACTTATAGCACTTTATCACTTTAAATTAGAGAAATATATTTAACAGACTAACTGTATCACCACAAAGACTGTTCACGTACAAGACTCATCCAATACTGAACAGAAAAGAGGTTGTTTCTTCTCCATCCTAATCCACCAAGTAGCTATAAGCTGAATAAGAAACTAACGGAAAATTCACCACGTGTTACTTGATCTCATACTTTAACTACTTTTGATATACAGTTGTGATAAATGTTCAAACCAAATAGTGTCAAAACAAAATAGTTTGTATCAAAGATATAAATTTTACAAAAAAATAAATCGCAAACCAAACCAAATCTGTCGACCAAATTTATCCGTTCTGAAAATGTTTTCTGGCCAAATGACGGTTCGTCAGATATCTTTGGGCCAGACTTCCCGGCAACCAATTTTTAAAATGTTCATATCAAATACTTTGTATATATGTATATACAATATACATATATCAAAGGAATTTATTTATAGACTGGAAATTTCCAATAAGTAAGAAATGATGACAAGTAAATATCGGCTATAATTTTGTTCCATTTATCTGATTGTATTACGCCATCTTGAATATAATGTGTAATACTGTTAGTGATTTCATTGAACAGATGACAGTATATTAGTATAATATATATAATTTTGAGTATTCTAGTATTATGAACAAAATAGCATGATAAAGCCTCACTTCTGTCACGTCACAAAATACTCCCGCACGGTGGTAGGGGTTTGAGGGTACTACCCCTCTAATTTTGTGTAGCTATACATAATGATAAAGATTCATTCCTACTAGGAATATTATATTTAGTTATGTCAAATTTGATATTATAAAATTTCAGGCTTCAACAATCTACACTTTATGGTTATTTTATTGAAATTTGGCTACAACAAATCAACCATAAATGAACGATCCAGATTCTAGTTACCTAGTATATTCAATTTACACTTCAAAATATTTTCTGACTCAAGAATTATGAGATGCTGTTAAAGCTAGTAGAGTAGGTAGCACTGCTTCAACTGCGACAAACCATTATTTTAAATAATTAGATGTAGCTACTTAAATGGCAGTACTTTTCGCATTGATATAATATATATATAGACGCGTTTACTACAACAAATATTAGCATTGATACAACAAATATTAGTTATAGTGGATAATGTGATATCGTTGTAATTTTAAACGCAACTTGTACAGGGGTAAAATCTATTATAAACTATATCATATGCAATTAAAATACATTCATTCAGAAAAAAAAAATTACTTAATCTACAGATTCCAAAGAAATCCTCTATTAATAGGTTTAAGCCAGGTAGGTGTACAAAATTGATATGTACGTCACTACTTGCATACGTATACTAGATTGGGCTACCTACCTAGATGTAATTTCTTAAGCGAATTATAAAATAGATTACTAATGTGATATTGTTCATATTGCATACATGCAGTGACTCTGCAAAATATTTCAAGAGCATAAAATATGCACATGTGCATATATGCAAACCGATAAATATGTGCAACTTGGTCACTTTGCAACATGAAACAGTCTACCACAGCTTCCCTATACAGTTTTCTTCAGTGACCAGTGCATAGAAAACGTTTTCAAATTATCTGTGGAATTCCTTAGATATACTGCTATTAAATGCGTAAACTTAGTACCTAGATTTTATGAAAATGTTCATTAAAATCTAAAAAGTTCGTAGGTGGAATAATATAAACACAAATATATCCCGAAATGTATATAACACTTGGTATTTAGTAATTAGCTACTGTTAGTAATTTATAAATAAATGAATTTATTTATTTTAAAAAGTTGTACCTACTGCTCTAAAAATATGAAAACTAATAGCACGTATTTTACGGTATATAATTTAATTAAGTAATTAAAAACAAAATTATTTTAATTGAACAATTCAAGACTAATTCATATAACAGGACTCCGCCCTCTTCTCCTTGGTAGGTTTTGGCCGACCAATCAGAGAAAAGTCTGCGCTAGTGCCATATTTCAGAATACACAATATCCATACTGCACTGTATCGATAGGAACTTAGGCGGTGGAGACAGTAACTCAAAAAAACATATACGCTCTGTACGTATTCTTAGAAACAATATCTTTATTTACTATAACTTTAAAAACTTGTTAGTCAGAAATGCTATTTTAATAACCTATATCCAAAAAGTACTATATTCTAAAAATAATATACATTAAAAACTGTATTTCAAAAAAATAGGTATAAATGCCTTAACCTTATAACACGATATCTTTAAAAAATATATCGTTAAAATTACTATCGTTAATTGTAACTATTTTTATAACCATATTCATTAATACCAGTATATTAGAAAAAATATTTTATTCAAACGATAACCTATAAACTCTTAGGCGTTTTTATCTATATTTTTAAAATCTTAGACGGAAGAAACATAACCTTCTTGGGCACACCGATTATTGGGTCTCATCCTTTAATTGAGTATTGTCCTATAATTGGGTATTATCCTATAATAGAGTATTATTCTATAATAGAGAATTATTCTATAATAGAGTATTATTCTATAATAGAGTATTATCTTATTATATGGTAGAGTCTGGTGGAGAAGATTGCAAAATCCCTCTATTGCATTGAAGTTGAAATTTTCATTAAAAAAAATTCTATATTCAGTATATTGTAATTGCTTGTCATATTTGCATTTTTCATTTTTACTTTTGTAATATGACTTTCAATTCTGTCAATTCATTATTCACTTCTGAGAACTTGACTTGGAAAATGTATAGTTTTAACTCAAGAAATATCATTTTCTATGATTTAAACAAAGAAAATACTTCATAACTCAGGATCATTTCATAATTCAGGTCCTTCATTACTCGGTTGCTTCACAAAAAAATACTTCATAACTCAGGATTTTCACTGTAATCTAATATTCGTGTCTGAAATGATTACTTTAAGGAATAGTATAAGCTTATTAAAATATTGTTCTAGCTAAAAAATGTAAAGCATATTATTAATTATTAAAAAGAATGACTGGGAGTTTTCCACAATGGAAGTTTTCTCACTGGGAATTTTTCACACTGGGAGTTTTCCGCCTTAGAATTTTCTCACTGAAGTTTTCTGCCTGAGAGTTTTCTAACTGGGAGTTTTCCGGTCACCATAAATTTCAGTGGTTTTTCTACTTTAATACTAAATCTGAACTACTTAATAATACCAAATTACTGTAAAGTAACTTAATATTTTTGGGTCAAGTTACGTTTGTAATATTTTCATTTTCAACCAGTATATTTGAACGTACTTCATTTCCTTTGTAATGACTTAGCTACTTGATTAATTAAATCTTCTTATATAATTAATGTATAGTAATTTTTAGTTCATAAATGAGATTAGAAACATTTTCTCCATTTTTAAACGTTTATTACAGTTGGTTCTCAGATTGTAATAAATTACCCATGCCTTGTTCATTTAGTCAAATTTAAATGTGTGTTCTTTTCATTTTCTAGTACTGGTTTGATTTTGAAATACAGAAACATCAATAGTCAGACCCCCTTCCTCCATTATTATCCTTGGCAAGAATCCTAGAGGGTGAGGGTGGTTGTTTATTATTAATCATTTGGTTTCCTGTCTCTGACATCAACAAGAACAGAAGGGCATCGAATAAGCCGTCAGAAAACAAAGTTACAATTAGAAATATATAAGATATAAAGAAATCAAATGAAGAGGTTGTAGAAAATATATCAGCCAACCTAACAATCTTAGGTTGGTTGCACTCGATCAAAATCCCCTTTCCATAGATAGATTAAGAGTATAATTTCCTGACCGATGACCAAAATCAAAAAGAACTGACGTTTGATTATAAAGGTTCGGTTTCCTAATGCTCACTAATAATATAATTTTTTCAATTTTTTGACCTCTGACCAATGTTGCAGTATACCCTTGGTATACTAAATTTATTTCTTAGATTTCGACTCAATTCATTTATTTGGTCAGCGGTCAGTGGATTATACCCCTGGATATGACTCAATATTTTAGTTGGTCAGAGATTTCGTAGTTAAAGAGCATAACCCTTGCGCTATCATCTAAAAATTCAAATAATGTTAAAAATTATAGGTACGAATTAAGGTTTCATTTTAATTAGTTTTAAAGTAATAATTGTAGAAAATGAATCTGCTATCAAATTCAGCTCAATATTGATTAGCGGATAAACCTTCAACGACTGTTCAATTCAGTCAAGATGGTTATTGTTGATGACTGATACGAATTTACAAATACAGTCAGTGTGGATATATCAATATGAATTTTATTTTTAAGACATTTTATTCTTCACCACACTTCAATTAGGCCAAACGCATAAATTTTACAAATAATACTGTACTAATATTATAATATAATGCGTTTGTAAACTCGCACCAGTCAATAACAATAATCATCTTGCCTTTACTGAACAGACGTACAGTGTTATTCTGTTAAGGGGACCGTCCTCGGAAGAATCGAATAATTTAAACAAAAAATTATATAGTAAATAATTGCTTTTTAACCTTCTAATAGTGTGTACAAATTCTCAGAGCTCTAATGTAACTCTAACCCCCTGGGGAGAGGGAGAAAGGGAAGGGGGCGCTCGGGGGTTAGGGACTCAATATGTACTCTAAACACGATCTTTCAGACAACAATAATTCGAAATAATTAATCATCTCGCTATATCTGGTATCTAAAGTGCCACTGATGGCACACACACTAAAGTAGGCAAAGAAAAATGTCTCAGTTACCCGCTACACCTCATACGAGCAGGCGTGGGATCAAACTTTGAATTGGATTTTCTAGCAGTTCAAAAAATCTACAAATTTGGGTATTCAAAAGCCTAAGGAGTTTACAATCTTGAACCCCCCCCCCCCCCCGTGTCTAGCCAAGGATATTAATGGAGGAAGAAAGTCTGGCTCGTAATTCCCCTTCCCCTCTCCCTTATCCATTCCTAATTAGGACTTTTTTTCCTTTTTTTATTGCTTTGATTTTAGCACTGATACATACTCCATCAAAAATAATTCAGTGATGATGAAGGCTGTATCTCTGCTGGAGTGTTGAGTGCTGTCAAGATGGTTATTGCCATTGACTGATTAGAATTTACAAACTAAAATTCAGTGCAAATTTATTAATAGAAATTTATGTAGGTTATTCAATTGGATGTTTATTTGATGCCTTTTTTTGATGCCTTCAACAAGCTAATTTTGATTTTCTGTATAATCTAATATTCGTGTCTAAAACAATTACTTTGAGTAAAAGTATATCATCATTCAAAATATTGTTAAACCCTACAATATTAATAAATTCTTTCCTGTATATTCGTTTCAGTAAATATTAATATAGGTTTATTTGCTGTAGCAATTTATCCTTATTCAAATATCACATTTGAAAGTAGAAAATATAAATAATTAAAAGAAATTTTGAATTAAATGCAAAATATCATTCATAAGAAGAACTGAAATAATGATTAGCCAAATTAAATTATTCCTCTCTTTATATAGAATTTTTTCATAAATTCCACAGTAACTTTTTGGATACAGATTTTCCTTATTTGTAATCATTATAAAGATTTTAAAGTTATTAACACACAATGAAAAGCATCTTCGAAATTATGAATTCGATTCCTTCAATTTTTAAAATA
>CANNZV010003968.1:0-50329 GCA_947561585.1 Caprella mutica
ATAGATACCAGTACAGGTATATGTTGCACCCGGCAGCAGCCCCGCCTCGGGGAAGGACTCGCAGGTCAGGGCATCATCCGGGATCAGGGCATCTACAATCTGCACCGGGTCTGTGATCGTCACGTTGCCGGTGTTCGTCGTCTCAAAGAGGTAGTCGACCACAGCGCCCGTCACAAACTGTGCGGCGGGCATGTCGGGGCCGGTTTTCACCAAGGTCAGTTCGGGCTGTTGCGTCGCCGTGATCGTCACGCTGTCAGTGTCAGACGTCAGTCCCCCCAGCACTGCGGTTGCGGTGTTGGTGATCTGCCCTGCGTCAATGTCTTCTTGCGTCACGGCCAGCACCGCGTCACAGGTCGCCGTCGCGCCGGGGCGCAACCCGGCTGCGGGCAAGGCCTGACAGGTCACCGGAACCCCCGCGCCTTCCAGCACAGGATCATCAATCGACAACGCGCCAAACAGTGTGACATTGCCCGTGTTCTGAACAGTGAACAGATACGGCACCTCTGTCCCCACCGTGTCATAGCTGGCAGGGGCGTCGGCGCCCAACGTCTTGGTCAGGGCAATCGCCGGAGCGGCAAGGATCGGCTGTTCAGCAGGGCTGTCAGGGCTGGCCGTAACCGGGCTGCCCACCGGCGGCGTTGCGATGGCTGACACGGTGTTGAACACACCGCCCGCATCCACATCCGCCTGCGTCACCCTGTGGGTCACCATATAGGTCGCCGTTTCACCGGGCAGCAACCGGCCAAGCCCCGATCCCGCGTCAGACCCAACGAAAACGGGAACCGGCGCAGGAACGATCAATGTGCCATCAAAACGCGCCAGCGTTTCCGATCGAATGCCCACATCGTTCAGCGTCACATTGCCCGTGTTGGTCAGCGTGATCTCAAAACCCAGCACGTCGCCCACTTGCGTGGCCGGTGCAGACACAACCTTGTCCGCGCTCAGCGATGGCATTGCAGGCACAAGGATCACCGCGGGATCATTCCCGTCGCTGCCGGGCAAACCATTGTCCGACGTGTCCTGTACCAGCGTCCCACCGGGCGCAAAGCCACGCGCAACAACGCTGTTTGACACGCCGCCCGCGTCAATATCCGCTTGTGTCAGCGTGTACTCGGCGCGATAGGTCCACGCCTCGCCCACATCCATCACACCCGGCGCGCCACTGTCCCCGCCGGTCAGCACCGGCGGCGTTTCCAGCGCCAGAGCCGTGCCATCATTGCGGCGCAACACATCTATCAGCGTGATCTTGTCCAACGTCTGGTTGCCTGTATTCGTGACCGTGATGTCATACCCCGCCACATCGCCTGCCGCTGGCGGATCAGACAGCCCGCCATCGTCCAGAACCTTAAGCGCAGTCAGTGCAGGCGTCGCAAGTTCAGGGGTGACCGTGACGGTGTCCGTGTCCTCCAGAACCTGATCCAGAGGGTTCAGCGCAGTGACACGCGCTGTGTTCACAATGTCAATTTGCTGATCAATATCCGCCTGAGTCACCAGATAGCTGGCGGAAAATTCGACAACATCGCCGGGCCGCAGAACATCCCAAACAGCGTTTTCGCCGGCATCCTGACTGTCACTGGCAGGGGCCGCGTCGGTGGTCAGAACCTCACCCGCAACGCTTAGGGCAACCGTACCCGCCGCCGAACTGTGACTGTCACTGACAGCCACATCGCGCAGCGTCTGGTTGCCTGCATTGGTCACGCGGTACGTATAGTCAATCTGGGTGCCCGTCCCGACATTTGCCGTCTCAGACGCCAGCTTTTCCAGGATCATCGCAGGCGCTGCGACAACCGGAATGGTCACGCTGTCGGTCTCGTCTCCGGGCGTGTCCGGCGCCAGAGCCTGATCTGACGACGCTGTCGCCACATTGGTCAGCGCCCCCGCGTCCACATCACCCTGCGTCACCTCGTACGTGGCGCTGCACGTCAGGCTGGCATCGGGCACAAGCCCGGCTTGTGGCATCGGTGGGCAGGTAACGTTGGCAATCTTGTCGTCAGTGACAGATATCGGTGCTGTCAGTGTGATGTTGCCGCTGTTGGTCACCAGATAGCTATAGGTGATCACCTCACCTGCCGCCGCAATCGCATCGCTGTCAGCCGATTTGACCAATGTCAGACGCGGCGCTGCGTCCGGGCCACGCACGCTGACCTGCCCCACGCCTTCGACCGTTTCCGGCACCGGCGTGACGCTTGTGCCACTGGCCCGCGCGACATTGACGAAACTGCCAAATCCTTGGCCCGCCACGCCATCCACATCGGCCTGAGTGACTGTGTAGGTAACAACGCAGCTGTTGTTCGACGCCCCCGGCGCCAGACTGTCCACGCTGCACGTCGCGGGCGTGACAGGCAGGTCATCGCGGATCACAATGTTGTCCAGCGTGACGTTGCCGGTGTTCTGCACCGTCACAACAAAATCAACCGTATCGCCCGGCGCGGTATATACCGGCTGGCCCTCGGCAGGCACAGGCGACACCGTCTTGGTCACGTTCAACGCAGGGGTGGGCGCCGCAAGAACGACCACTTCGGTCGCCTCGTCGCTTAGGCCATTGCCCTGCGGATCGTTGCCCGTGGCCGTGGCCGTGTTGGTCAGGCTTTGCGCGTCAATGTCGGCCTGCGTTACCGTATAGCTGCCGTTGCACACCAGCGCGGCACCGGGGGCCAAGGCCACATTGGCCGGTGCTGCCAGCCCGTCAACCGTACAGGTCAAATCCGCCAGCATCGGATCGCTGATCGTCACACCGGCCAGCGTCTGGTTACCGGTGTTGGTCGCGGTCAGGGCGAAATCAATCACATCCCCCACAGCCGCCGCCGCAGGCGGGGCCACCGTGGTTTTGTCCAAAGTCAGCTCGGGCGCTGCGGTGGCTGGCACAGTCTTGGTATCGGGGTTCGAGGTAACGGGCACCTCGTTTTCCGTTCCCGGCGCAAAGACCGTGGTCGCCACGGCTTCGTTTGTGACGCTGCCCGCATCCAGATCGTCCTGCGTGACCACATAGGGCGCCGTGCACCTGTGCACCGCCCCGACATTCAAAACACCCTCAACCGTCGCGTCATAGCAGACAAACGGCGCGTCCAGTTTGTTGTCAGTAATCACGATGTCCTGATCAAAGCCCACAGTCGACGTGTTGCTGATGGAATAGCTGTAGGTGATCACATCGCCCACAGCGGCAAAGCTGGCATCTGCAGGCACGCTGTCCTTTACCAAACTCAACGCCGGGGCCGCGCTCACCGGGTAAATCGCGTCATCCACAGGCGACGTTACAGGCGCCCCGTCAAATTGACCCGTGGCCGAGGCAAGGTTGTTCACCAGCCCCAACGCAAGGTCCGCATCGCGGATCACATAAGACGCCGCACAGATCACCTGACCACCGGGCGCCAACCCGCTTCCTGCCAGCGGCGGACAGGCCACCGCATCAATCAGACTGTCAGCAATGCTCAACGGTGCGCTGATGGTGACGTTGCCGGTGTTGGTCACCGTAAACCGATAATCCAGTTGCGTGCCGCTATCAAAGACATCCGGTGTCGCGTTTTGCAGGGCTTTGATCAAAGCCAACTCTGGTGTCTGCACACCGTCCACCGTGACCGACGCATCGCCCGACTGCACAGGATCGCCTGCATGGGTCGTATTGGCGGTCGCCACATTGGTCACTTCACCGGCGTTCAGATCGTCCTGCGTGACAGCATAGGCGTGGGTACAGGTGATCGTGCCCCCCGGCGCCAACGGACCCGTGCCACAGGCCAAACCGGTGCCGATCCGGTCGTCGTCCACCGTGAAAGGTCCGGCCAGCGTCACGTTGCCAGTGTTGGACAGTGTATAATCATACGAAAGCTCATCATCCACCGCAGCAAAGCTGGTGGCAGACGCGGACGCCAATGCCTTGGCCAGGCCAAGCGCAGGCTCTTGCGCGCCCGGTGTCGTGACAGTGTTGCTGGGCACGTCCAACGCAACTTCGGTTGGATCGCCGGATGCCGCTGGCAGCACAGGCTGTGTGACCTCAGCACTGGCCACGTTGATCACTTCGCCCGCGTCAATGTCGTCTTGGGTGATCTGGTACGTTCCCGAACACAGCAGGCTGGCCCCCGGTGCCAATGGGGGTGCTGCACAGCTCACACTGCCTTGGGTTTGGATCAGCGGATCGGTCACTGAAATCGGCGCCGTGATTGTGATGTTACCAGTATTGGTCACGGTGAAATCAAAGGTCAGGGCATCGCCCACGATAGCAAAGGGTGACGGGCTGCCTGCGCGCAACGCCTTGGTCACCGCAATCGCGGGCGCACCCGCCACGTTGACCTGCGTCGGATCGCCAGTCGTGTCGCCATCCGTATCGTCGCCATCGTCCGACACATCCTGCACGCCCGCGCCTTGCGGGTCGGTTGCCGATACGCTCACCTGATTGACCACGCCGCCCGCGTCCAGATCGGCCTGTGTCAACAGATGTGTCACGCGGTATTCCCAAACCTCGCCCACCTCAAGCGCGCCCGTCGTCCCGCCATCTCCAGATGCCAAAACCGGATCGGCCAAAACCAAAGGCGTGCCATCCCGGCGCTGGAAATCCTCGGTCAAGGCGACAGTGCTCAGGGTCACGTTCCCGGAGTTGGTCACGCGGATCACAAACGTCACCGGATTGCCCACGGCGGCAGGCGTGGCAATGCCACTGGTCAAAGCGGTCTTTTCAACCTCGACACCCGCGATCTTGGGCAATGTGGTGACGGTCGGCGTGTCGTTATCGACCGCGCTTCCGGTCAGGTCGCTGACAGGTGTGCCATCCGGCCCGTTGGCGGACGCAGTCGCTTGGTTCGTCACGTCACCCGCGTCAATATCGGCCTGTGTCAACGCGTATTGCGCAGTAAACACCACCGAAGCCGCGCCCACAGCGATATCCGGCGCATCGCCCTGCCCGTCCAGATCAGCGCCACCCGACGCCACTGTCGGCACCGGCAATGTGCCTGTCCCGCCAAAGCCGGTTTCGGCCACAGCGGCATCGTACAGCGTCACGTTGCCAGTGTTGGTCACCGTGTAGGTATAGGTGATCACATCCCCCGGATCGGCCTGACCGTTGCTGCCCAGATCCAACGCCGCCTCTTTGGTCACAGCCAGCGACGGCGCGCGTGACAGGGGTGTCACGGTCGGATCATCGCCCGCCGACGTGGTTCCAGAAATATCCTGCACCGCTGTCCCTTGCGGGCTGGTGCTGGTCGCAAGAACGGTGTTCGACAAACCGCCATCGTCGATCGCGGCCTGCGTCACACCGGCTTGCGCGAAATAGGTCCAGACTTCGGTCACATCCAACAGACTGTCGCCATCCAGATCGCCCGACACATAGTCCGGCCCGAACAACAGGCTTTGCGCCCCGCCGTCCAATGTGGTCAGCGTATCTGTCAGAACAGGCGCGGCCAGCGTCACGTTGCCGGCATTCGCCACCTCGATGGTGTAGGTCACCAGATCACCCACAGCCACCGGGCTGGACAACGCTTCGGATGCCAGTTTGACCACCCCTAGTGCGGGGTCTTCGGCAAATGGCGTCACTGTTGGCGCATCGTCGCCGTTTGTCGCGCCGCTCAGATCGCTGACTGGCACGCCCAACGGGCTATCGGCCGTCGCGGTGGCCTGATTGGCCACCTCGCCCGCGTCAATATCGGCCTGTGTCAGGGTATAGCTGGCCTCAAAGGTTATGGTCCCGCCAACCGGAATGTCCAAACCCCCGGCCCCGTTCAGATCAGCCCCGCCTGTTTCATAGGCAGGCACAGGCGCAGCCCCGGCCCCACCAAAGCCGGTTTCAACAACCGATGGATCCATCAGGCTGACATTGCCCGTGTTGGTGATGACATAGGTATAGGTCACCGTGTCCCCGGCATCGACACGGCCATCGCCGCCATCATCGACGCTTGCCGCCTTGGTCAGCGCCAGCGACGGCGCTTGCGGGATCGGCACGTCAACCGGCGCAGGCAGCACGGCACCTTGCGCCACACCCTGCGGATCGGTCGCCGTAACCGACACGGTGTTTTCCACGCCCCCGGCATCCAGAATGGCCTGCGTCACATCCACCCGCGCGGTATAAACCCACGCTTCGCCAATCTGGAACACGTCGTCGCCATCATCGCCGGACGCATAGTCCGGCCCCGCATCAAGGTCGATCACAACGCCATTTGCATCGCGCAGCGTGTCGGTCAGAACCGGCGCGCCCAAGGTCACGTTGCCCGTGTTCGTCACCGTTATCTCAAAGCTGATCGGGTCACCCAATGCCACCGGATCGCCCAATCCCGCATCACTGCCGGTCTTGGCCACGGACATTTCCGGCGCCTTGACGATGGGCGTCACCGCCTCGGTCGCGGTGTCGGTCGCCGTGCCGCTGTCATCAGGGCCGGTGCCCGTGACACTGGCGACGTTGGTGATGTCCGCCTGCGCATCCACATCCGCCTGCGTGATCTGATAGCTGGCGGTAAACGTCACAGTATCGCCCGGTGCCAAAACGCTCCAAACGCCATCGCCCGGCGTGGCATCTGTGGACGTCCCCGTTTCGTTCACATCACTGGTCAGGCTGTCCCCGGCCACACTCAGCGCGACTGTCCCGCTGGCACTGCTGTGCTGGTCCGTCACCGTCACGTCGCGCAGCGTCACCGCGCCGTTATTCACCACAGTGTAGGTATAGCCCACCACGTCACCCACGCTCAGCCCAGTGGTCTGGTCCGCCTGCTTGGTCAGCGTCAGGCTGGGCACGCGGCTGGTGGGAATGGTCAGATCGGTCTGCACCGGCGCGTCGATTTCCGAACTTGTGGCGGTGGCCACGTTGGTCACCTGCCCAGCGTCCATATCCACCTGCGTTACGGTGTAATCCGCCGTACAGCTATAGGATGCCAAAGGCGCCAGCCCCGCGGCAGGCAGCCCCGTACAAGCAAAAGTGCCGATCTTGTCATCGGTGATTTGCGGCGTTTCGGTCAGCGTGACGTTGCCCGCGTTGGTGATGGTGTAACGATAGGTGACAACCTCACCCGCAACGGCAATCAGCGCGGTGTCCGACGCCTTGGCCAAGGACAAGGCAGGTTGCTGCACCGGCCCCAGAACCTGAACGTCACCTTCGCCAGATGCAGGCGGCAGCGCCGTGTTCAGCGGCGTCGCCGTGGCCCGCGCAATGTTGACAAAACCAGCGTTGTCGGCGCCGCCTACCGGGCTGACGGCGTCAATATCCGCCTGCGTCACCGTATAGGTAAAGGTGCAACTGTTGTCGCTGGCACCGGGTGCCAACGCACCGATGGTACAGCTTGTCGGGGTCACGGTACGATCATCGGTGATAACCGTGCTGGCCTGCGTGACATTGCCGGTGTTGGTCACCGTCACCACAAAATCAACCGTCTGCCCCGGCGTGGTAAAGGCCGCGCCAGCGCCCGGATCGGGGGAAACCGTCTTGGCCACCGAAATAGCCGAGATTGGCGCGATCACCGGCTGGTCTACGGAATCGGTCCCGGTCACCCTGTCGCCCTGCGGGTCTGTCGCGGTGCCATCAGCGGTGTTCACCAAGGATTGCGCATCAATATCGGCCTGCATGACGGTATAGGTGCCGGTGCACACCAGCGCCTCACCGGGGGCCAGCACCACATTCGCAGGCGCCGCCGCCCCGCCCACTGTGCAGCTCAGGCCCGGAATCAGGCTATCGGCCAGCGCCACGCCGGACAAAGTCTGATTGCCGTCGTTCGTGGCGGTGATCTGATAGCTTAGAACATCGCCCGCACGGGCCACACCATCGGCCAGCACCGTTGTCATCTGTTTGTCAACGCTCAGCACTTCGCGTTGGTCCGACAAAATGGTTTCCGCAACACCCGGCGACCGTACAGCCGTTGACGTGCTGCCCGGCGTATAGGTCGTGTTGGCGGTGGCGTTGTTGACCACCTGTCCAGCATCCAGATCGGGCTGGGTGATCGCGTAGGGGAAATCACACACATGCGTGGCCCCTGTTGCCAACGGCGCCAATCCCCCGGCACTGGCCGCAGGACGGCACGCCAGAGTGCCCATCACATCGTCTTCGATGGTGATCGCATCCACCAACGCCACGTTGCCAGTGTTCGTCACCGAATAGCGATAGGTCACCACGTCGCCCACCGCGTCAAACGGCAGGTTCGCGGGCAAAGCCTCTTTGGTCAGGGTCAGCGCGGGATTCGCATCCACCGGATAAATCGCATCATCGCTGGGCGATTGCACGGGGTTGCCTTGGAACTGGCCCGTTGCCGACACCACATTGGTAACCGATGCCAGATCAACATCGTTGATCGTCACCGTGTGGGTCGCGGTACATAGCAACGTGTCACCGGGCAGCAGCACACCCCCCGGAACCGCCGGGCAGGACGGCGTCACAAGGTTGTCGTCCAAGGTGATCGGCGCATCGATGGTCACATTGCCATCGTTGGTCACCACGATTTCATAACTCAGCACATCGCCAACGTTGAACTGCCCCGGCGCCGAGGTGCCGATAAACGCTTTGGCCACCGCCAGCGATGGGTCCTGCACCGCGTTGATCGTGACCGACGCGGTTGCGCTGGTCACCGATGTGCTGTCAAAAACCGTCGCGGCCTGCGCGACATTGGTCACTTCGCCTGCGTTGATGTCAGCCAGTTCGGCGGTCCAGTCCTGTTCACAGATCACCTGCGCACCGGGCGCCAGCGGCGCGGTGCTACAGGTCAGCGTCCCGGAAATCTGATCATCCGTCACCGTGATCGGGGCCGTTGTCGTGACATTGCCGCTGTTGGTCACGATATATTCAAACGTGACCACATCCCCCACACTGTCATAGCTGGCGGCACTTGTGGATTTGACCCGCTTTTGCAGTTGCAGGGCGGGCAGTTGATCGCCCGTAACCGTTTCGCTGGATGTATTGGACAGCGCTGTCACGCTGGTCGGATCGCCGGGGTTTTGCGGCACCACCGGTTGCGTCACGGATGCCTGCGCGGTGTTCACCACCTGCCCCACATCCAGATTGCCCTGCGTCACCGCATGGCTGCCGGTGCAGGTGATCGCCGCCCCGGGCGCCAACCCACCCACCGGCAACGCCGGGCAGGTCACAGTCGGGATCAATGGATCGGCCACACTGATGCCCGAGGTCAGCGTGATATTGCCGGTGTTTGTCACGACAAAGTCATAGGTCAACACCTGACCCACACTGTCGAACGTGCCCACAAAGCTGCTGGACTTCAGCAACGAAATCGCAGGCGCCTGCACTGGCCCCGTCACCGTTTCGCTGTCGCTGGCCTGAACCGCGGTGCCCTGCCCCAGCGATTCCCCTATCACCGTCACGCTGTTGGTATAGCTGCCCGCGTCCACGTCGCCCTGATCAAACGCCTTGGTCGCCTGCAAAGGCGCGCCGCCTGTGCAGGTCGTCGTGCTGGCCCCCGGCGCCAGATCATCCAGCCCGCAGGTGAACCCAAGGTCCGCGTCCGTCACAACCAACCCGGTCAATGTCACGTTGCCGGAGTTCGTCACCGCAAAGCTGTAGGTTTCGCTGTCCGTGGCCGAAGCAAAAGCCCCATCGCTCGACGCCTTGTCGATGCTCACCGTCGCCACTTCGGTCGGCCCGGTCACCGTCACGCTGTCGGACTGATCGTCAGGGTCCGCCACCCCCGCAGGCGCGTCCACCGTGACCATCGCGGTATTGTCGATTTGTCCTGCGTCCACATCGCCTTGGGTCACAGTGTATTCCGCCGTGCACGACGTATCCGTCACACCCGGCGCCAGTGTCGCGATAGTGCACGATACCGGCGATCCAAAGAACGGATCGCTGACAACCACGTCGCTCAACGTCACATTGCCCGTGTTCTCTACCGCGAAGGTAAAGGTGATCACCTCATCCACCGCCGCAAACGTCGCAGGCGCCTGTTTGTCAAAACTATAGGCCGCAGTGCGCACCGGCCCCGTGACCGTTTCCGTATCGGTGATCGGCCCCACATCCGGCGACTGAACGGTTGCAAGGTTCACCACCTGCCCGGCGTCCACATCCTCTTGTGTCACCGCATAGTCGAACGAACACGTCGTGTCGAATGCACCCACTGCCAAACTGGCAATCGGACAAGTGAATCCTGCGTCCAACGCATCGGTCACAGTCAATCCGGTCAAAGGCTGGTTGCCGGTATTGGTCACCGTGAAATCATAGGAAATCACCTCACCCACCACGGTAAAGCTTGCCCGGTCTGCAACTTTATCAAAGGTCAGGTCATAGATCGGAGTGATATCGTCGTTGGTGAACGTGCAGCTCACCACTTCGTCCGCCGCAAGGCTCAGCCCGTCCGACGGATCGCCATCGGCGGCGCCCACGCAGACCAGACCGGTCTGCGTGTATCCCGCCGGGCCGCTTTCGGTTAACGTATAGGTGCCCACGGCGACGCTGCCGCTGGTGCCGCTGGCGCCACTCAACGTGTCCGGCCCGGTCGCCGTCAGCGTCCAGTCCGCCGCTGCCGCCGTGCCGGTGTCATCGTTCACCACCGTCTTGCTCAGCGTCAGAACGGGATCGGCGGGCGGAATATCGTCGTTGGTGAACGTGCAGCTCACCACTTCGTCCGCCGCAAGGCTCAGCCCGTCCGACGGATCGCCATCGGCGGCGCCCACGCAGACCAGACCGGTTTGCGTGTAACCCGCCGGGCCGCTTTCGGTTAACGTATAGGTGCCCACGGCAACGCTGCCGCTGGTGCCGCTGGCGCCACTCAACGTGTCCGGCCCGGTCGCCGTCAGTGTCCAGTCCGCCGCACCCGCCGTGCCGGTGTCGTCGTTCACCACCGTCTTGCTCAGCGTCAGAACGGGATCGGCGGGCGGAATATCGTCGTTGGTGAACGTGCAGCTCACCACTTCGTCCGCCGCAAGGCTCAGCCCGTCCGACGGATCGCCATCGGCGGCGCCCACGCAGACCAGACCGGTTTGCGTGTAACCCGCCGGGCCGCTTTCGGTTAACGTATAGGTGCCCACGGCAACGCTGCCGCTGGTGCCGCTGGCGCCACTCAACGTGTCCGGCCCCGTCGCCGTCAACGTCCAGTCCGCCGCTGCCGCCGTGCCGGTGTCATCGTTCACCACCGTCTTGCTCAGCGTCAGAACGGGATCGGCGGGCGGAATATCGTCGTTGGTGAACGTGCAGCTCACCACTTCGTCCGCCGCAAGGCTCAGCCCGTCCGACGGATCGCCATCGGCGGCGCCCACGCAGACCAGACCGGTTTGCGTGTATCCCGCCGGGCCGCTCTCGCTCAGAGTATAGGTGCCCACGGCGACGCTGCCGCTGGTGCCGCTCGCGCCACTCAATGTGTCCGGCCCCGTCGCCGTCAACGTCCAGGCCGACGCTGCCGCCGTGCCGGTGTCATCGTTCACCACCGTCTTGCTCAGCGTCAGAACGGGATCGGCGGGCGGAATATCGTCGTTGGTGAACGTGCAGCTCACCACTTCGTCCGCCGCAAGGCTCAGCCCGTCCGACGGATCGCCATCGGCGGCGCCCACGCAGACCAGACCGGTCTGCGTGTATCCCGCCGGGCCGCTTTCGGTTAACGTATAGGTGCCCACGGCGACGCTGCCGCTGGTGCCGCTGGCACCACTCAACGTGTCCGGCCCGGTCGCCGTCAGCGTCCAGTCCGCCGCACCCGCCGTGCCGGTGTCGTCGTTCACCACCGTCTTGCTCAGCGTCAGAACCGGGTCAGCGGGCGGAATATCGTCGTTGGTGAACGTACAGCTCACCACTTCGTCCGCCGCAAGGCTCAGCCCGTCCGACGGATCGCCATCGGCGGCGCCCACGCAGACCAGACCGGTCTGCGTGTATCCCGCCGGGCCGCTTTCGGTTAACGTATAGGTGCCCACGGCGACGCTGCCGCTGGTGCCGCTGGCGCCACTCAACGTGTCCGGCCCGGTCGCCGTCAGCGTCCAGTCCGCCGCTGCCGCCGTGCCGGTGTCATCGTTCACCACCGTCTTGCTCAGCGTCAGAACGGGATCGGCGGGCGGAATATCGTCGTTGGTGAACGTGCAGCTCACCACTTCGTCCGCCGCAAGGCTCAGCCCGTCCGACGGATCGCCATCGGCGGCGCCCACGCAGACCAGACCGGTTTGCGTGTAACCCGCCGGGCCGCTTTCGGTTAACGTATAGGTGCCCACGGCAACGCTGCCGCTGGTGCCGCTGGCGCCACTCAACGTGTCCGGCCCGGTCGCCGTCAGTGTCCAGTCCGCCGCACCCGCCGTGCCGGTGTCGTCGTTCACCACCGTCTTGCTCAGCGTCAGAACGGGATCGGCGGGCGGAATATCGTCGTTGGTGAACGTGCAGCTCACCACTTCGTCCGCCGCAAGGCTCAGCCCGTCCGACGGATCGCCATCGGCGGCGCCCACGCAGACCAGACCGGTTTGCGTGTAACCCGCCGGGCCGCTTTCGGTTAACGTATAGGTGCCCACGGCAACGCTGCCGCTGGTGCCGCTGGCGCCACTCAACGTGTCCGACCCGGTCGCCGTCAGTGTCCAGTCCGCCGCACCCGCCGTGCCGGTGTCGTCGTTCACCACCGTCTTGCTCAGCGTCAGAACCGGGTCGGCCGCAGTTGCAACATCATTGGTGATCACACACGATAGATCGTCGCCCTTGTTCAGGGTGCCACCGGCAATCGTCAACGCCCCGCTGGCCGCATCAAACGTGCCGACAGGGCCACCACCATCAACAACACAGGTGATATCCGACACGACCCACCCCGGCGGAGCCGCTTCGGACAGGACCAGATCAACGGCAATATCCTGCACCAAAAAGCTCAGGCCATCTGACGCAGCCACCCCATCGGCGGTTGTGGTAATCGAACTGGTTGTTCCGCCCGCGACGCTGTTGATCTCGGCGTTCTGCAATTCGTAACTGAACGTGCCTGTCCCGCCGTTTGACACTTTGCTGATGTCAGTGATCGCCGCCGCCGTTGCGATGGTAAACCGTGCAAGGCCTGCCGCGTCGCCCAGTTTGCATTTTGGGCCTTCAATCTCCCACCCCTTGTTTTCGCCAGAGCGTTGGACCCAGTCCAGCAACGGCGAAACCTCAAGGTTCGGATCAACAAAGCCTTTGTTCAGGGGGTCGCATGTCATTTGGAACGTGACCGTGCCGGATGTGTTCGGGGTCCCCGCATAGACGTCACCACAATCCGCGTCGCCGTCGATATTGTCAAACACGGCGGAACCGGCGCTGTCGTCGGGCGGATCGTCCGGCGTCACGCCCAGCACATCGTGCAAACAGGATTGATAAAACACCTGTTCGGACCCCGCGTCCGGGGTTGTCAGGCCAAAGCGGAAATCATAGCGATCGGAATTGGTGAAGAATTCATAAGAAAAGCTGACAGCGACCGTGTCACTGGGGGACCCGCAGGTGCCTAGAATTGTGACGTTGCTGACGGATACCGATCCGGCATCGCGCGCCGAACAAGATCCCAGAGTATATGGCAAAGGACCCGAGGTTGCCGATTGCGCAGCCGCGTGACCGGGTACAAAAAACAGACACCCCAATACCAAAACAATCGTCTTAAATATCTCAATAACCTTCACAACACGACCCACGGCTGTACCATTCTGCAATAATCTCTCTCGACGTCAAAAACACAGCTCTTCCGGCGTTTCGATTGCACAACACACACCCGCCAAAACACGCCTGCGCGCCGCCGGCGGAAGGTATCATCTTTTGGTTGAATGGTTAAGCAAGGTCCAAATGGTTCGGCAGAGCATCGCCACCTCCCCAGAAAAATGCTGCGAAATGTTGCGCGAAAACCTCAATTATTGATATTTGTTTTGAATTTTCGCAACGCCGCGCAAGCGAACTGCCTGATTTTTGGTCACCTGCACTTACCCGCATATTTCATCGCACAAAACCCAGTACCACGCCTTTGGAATGGGCCGTCACCCCACGGTCTACTCCACCCGGTGCACCGCTAGATTACCCTTTGGTCTTGTCCAGCAACCGTTCCAATTCGCGCATAGCGACCTCGACCAGTTCCTTGTCCACTTGCGATCCGCTTAGCCGGATGGTCCAGCCTTTGCCGTCCTCAACAGCCGCCAGCTTGACACCCGTCGACAGCGACCGCTCGGCGCGCAGCACCGGCTTTTTCGGGCGCCCGCCGCGCTTGGGGTCGGTTCTGGCTTCGATCCCGGCCATGGCATCGGCAAGGATTGCCGCCTCTTCTTCGGGGGTCTCGGGCACCTGCCCTGCCAAAGCTTCGCGCAACCGCCCCTCGTGGCCATCGCGTAGCGCCGTCGCCAGCTTCAGCCCGTCACGTTCCTTGATCAGGTCGGGAAAGCTCAGCATGTCGCCCAGTTCTTCGAAAATAAGCGCAAAACTGCGGATTTTCGACCGCTTCGCCTTGGACGCTGCCGGGAACAGTGCATTCACCGCTTTTTCGGTGTTCACAAACACCCCCTGCTGCGCCGACAAAACGGCAATTCTCCCGCGTTCATAATGACTTAGGTTGGTTCTGATCTCGTTTTCCTCGACCATCGCCGCAACGGCGCCGCCCATCGCCTCGGGATCGCGCACAACGGCCTTGATCGTGGTAAACCGCTCGCCCTTCCACATGTCGCGCAGTTGTTCCATCGCCAGCATCCGGCGATACCCCGACAACAGGCCAAAGCGCTGGTCGCCGCCATCCGCAATCTCGAACACCTCGATCGGCAACCGCAGCCCGCTGCGCACAATCGACGTTTTCAGTTCTTCCATTTCCGCCGCATCAATCACCACCCGGTCGCGCACCAGCGCATCGCGACGGATGTCTTGCAACGGGATTTCCAGCATCACCAACCCGGCATCCTGCGCTGCGCGCAACCGGTCCGCATCGGCCTTGTCCCGTGCCGCCGCCGCGCGATCCTCTGCGCTGCGCGGATCATGGTGGCCCGCCGCATCCGCCGCCACCTGCGCAATCGGGGCGGCCATCAGCCCTTTGTGCGTCTCGCGTTCAAATTCTGCTTCCATCCGGTTCAGATCATCCGCCGACGGCGCTTCCAGCTTTCTGCGTTTAGCCATCACTCAGCCCCCTTCTCTGCCATCTGCATGTCGCGCCACCACGTCCCAAGGATCACCTCCTTGACCTCAGCCCACGTCCGATCAAATGTCTCGCGCCCGCGCACATAGGTATCGCGGTTGAAATCCCGATAATCCGCTTCGTAGATCCCGCTGACCTGCTCTCCGGCCTGCCCCACCATCGCCGTCACCTCTTGCCGGTAGGTCGTCATGAAATCCCCGAAATACGCCTGCACCACATTCGCCAGATCGGTCTGTTGCCCCGCATCAAACCGGGTGATCAGCGCACGCACCGCGTCCCATTCAAACCGCATCTCTGGCAACCCATTGGACCGCCGCGCCCGGTTTTCGCCGTCTTCGATCGACGCAAAGGTCGAATAGATCATATCGAAAAACCGCCCCGTACTGTCGAACTCAAGGAAAGACGCCCCCAACGGCACCAGCAGAATATCCGCCGCCGACAGCGCATTGATTGTCAGATACCCAAGCGCGGGCGGCGTATCCAGAAACACGATGTCGTAGTCATCCAGCATCCCGCCCTCTTCCAGAGCGTTCAGCAGCGAATCCCACAAAGCCCAGGATCGCATCTGCATCCGCCACACCGGCACCTGAAACTCGGCCCAGTACAGGTTCAACTGCGCACCGATCAGATCGATGTTCGGCCAGTGCGTGCTTTGGACCAGGTTTCGCGGCGAAACCGTTAACGCTTCGGTCAGCGTCTCATCAAATGGGTAAGGCGTTTCTCCAGCCGCCTCACGCAACTGATTCTCGGCTTGCAGCTTTTTGGCATAGTCACGCGCCAGCATCGGGAAAACCGTCTGCCATTCGTCCTCAACCGTGCCGCCCATGATCGAGGTCAGACTGCCCTGACTGTCCAGATCAATGCACAGCACCTTGTACCCGTCCAGCGCCGCACTCATCGCCAGATGCGCGCAGGTCGATGTCTTGCCAACGCCGCCTTTGAAATTGGCCACCGCAACAACCTTCGCCGGCAGCCCCTCGGGGCGCCACGCCTGATACTCGCGATCCTTGGCACCCTCCTTGGCAAAGTGCTCCCGCAGCACAAGGATCTCATCCAGCGTGAACCACTTCGAACCGCCCTCCCCTTCGCCCTGCGGCAAATCCGGGTTCTGGCGCAACACGCGGCGCAGATGCGCGGCATTCACCGGGATCAGATACCGGCACACTTCCCACGTGGAAAACTTGCGCAACCGCTTGGCGCCATCGGGGGCATAGCCGCGCTTGGCCAGATCATCACGCCCGCGCATGGCAAAGGCCGCAGCCTTGGCAAATCGCGCTGTGTCGATCGGATCGGCCAGTTTCGATGCTGCCTGCTCGGGATCTATGTTGAAATACGGAGGAAGGTCGGGTTTGCTGGTGCTGCTGGGTTTTTGTGCCATGGTGCCTCTGTCATGTTCGCTGTTTTCCGCGATATGCTATGAACTATGGCACATCACTGGGGCGTTGTGAATCGGATTGGGCCGCCACCCTCTTCAAAAAATCCAAATATCCCTACACAGACACGGGTGTATAAGAGTCTTTGTATCTTCTTTAATCTGTTTGAGGGTCACTAAAGTCTTTTATTATAAAAGGTTAAGCCAATAAGGGTCCCCGTATACAGGATGGTTGGGTACCTTTTGCGGGACGAAAGGCACCCAAATACAGGATCAATCGCACCGATTCTCAGGAGCCCTGTGGATAACCCGCCTTTTACGCCTGAATAGACCCTGTTTTGTGCGAATCGGCTGTGATGCGATTCGTGTGGCTTGGATGGTCTTCCTGTAAACGGGTCCCTTTGCGATCTGGCTTTGGCCTTAAGGCACCCATCTACGGGATGGCTTTTAAGGTGCCAACACCGGGCTTGCCTGCGGATACCTTTTGCACGACAATACACGCAAACGGGCGCGGCACGACTCGCAACAAGACCCACAGCAGTATGATCAGACGGGAACAGGCATGGATGACATCCCCAAGAACCAGTTGCAGGGCCCCCTGCGGCGTGGCGCGGTCAAAAAACACGTGGCGGCGATCCATGTGTCTGGCAAGCTTACTTTGTTGCAGCGCAAGCTGTCCAATGTGCTGTTACTGAATGCCTATGACACCTTGACCAGCCAATCGCGTCACCAGATCGATGCGCGCACCTTGTGCCTGATGATTGGGTATAACTCCAACGACATGGACACTCTGAAACAGTCTCTACGCGGCCTTGCCGAGACTGTCGCAGAATGGGACATGCTGGACGAAAAGGGACAACAGGAATGGGGCGTGTCGTCGTTGTTGTCCTACGCCAAACTGTCGGGCGGCGTGTGTGAATACGCCTATTCGCCCGCGTTGGCCGACAAGCTGCATGATCCAAAGGTCTTTGCCCTGATCAATCTCAACATCCAGCGCCGGTTCACGTCGGGCCATGCGCTGGCGCTCTACGAAAACTGTTATCGCTTTGTGCGCACTGGCAGCACGGGTTGGTGGGATCTTGATCTGTTTCGCCGCCTGATGGGCGTCACCGACAGCCCCTATTACGAGGTCTACAAACACCTCAACGCCAAGATCATCAAACCCGCCGTGGCCGAGGTGAACAAGACTTCGAACATCGTTGTCACGCCCGAAGTGCGCAAAATGGGCCGCGCAGTCAGTCACATCCGGTTCCTGATCTCTGAAAACCCACAGCTTGCCATTCTGGATCTGGATGATGGGGCAGGGGTGCGCAATGCGCCGGTCTACACCCGCCTGCGTGATCTTGGTGTGTCGGACCGTCTGGCGCGGCAATGGGTGGCCGAACACGGCGAAAGCTATGTGGTCGAAAAGCTGGACTACGTGACAGGGCAGGGCAGTGTCAAAAACGCCGTGGGCTATCTTACCAAAGCGTTGAAGGAAGATTACCGGCCCGAACCGCGCGGCGTGAAATCCTTTACGCCTGCGCCCGCACAATCGGCCCGTGGGCGCAAACTGGAACGCATCCGCGATCTTGCCGCCGCCCGCAAACCCACCCAACGCGACGCTGACAAACAGCTGTTCATGTCGCGTCTGGGGCAGGGGGCTGAGCGCGAAGACTTCGAACGCCACGGTTGGATGTCCGCCCTGAACGCCGACGCCATCGAAGCCTTCTGGCAAGAGCTTTCGCCCGGCGCATTCGACGATCTGGGGTAAGGTTTCGCTGCGAAACCCAAGGCCAGACATCCGGGCAAGAAAAAGCCCCCGCACCAAAGAAGCAGGGGCTTTGATAACAGGTTTTTGGGACCCAGAACTTACCCGCCCTTAAGCCGTTGCATCAGGTAAATTTCGTTCTCAGGCGAAACGGCCATGTGGTCAGACGTGACCATTTCCCCATCAATCACCACCGAAACCCCGTCCTCGATCAAAGGCCCAATACCGGGATGCGCCTCAACCAGCGCATCCAGCATTGTGCCCACCGTGGTGGCGTCAACCGCCACCACTTCGGCGCCGTCGGTCAGGCGGCGCAGGCCTGACCAGAGGTGCACGTTGACCATGCCCAAGCGACTACGCCTTGGCCGCCTTGATCGCCGCCAGAACCTTGGGTGGGTTCATCGGCAGGTGACGCATCCGCACGCCCACGGCTTGGTGGATGGCGTTGGCAATCGCGGGGAGGGGCGGGGTGATGCCGGTTTCGCCGACACCGCGCACACCGAAAGGGTGGCCGGGGTTTGGCACTTCGACGATCACCGTGTCGATCATCGGAAGGTCCGACGCGACAGGCACGCGGTAATCAAGGAAAACCGAGTTCTGCAAGCGGCCCTTGTCGTCATAGATGTACTCTTCGTTCAGTGCCCAGCCGATGCCCTGCGCGGCGCCGCCTTGGTACTGACCTTCGACATATGACGGATGGATCGCCCGGCCGGCGTCCTGCACAACGGCATAGCGCAGGATGGTGACGCGACCGGTTTCGGGGTCCACTTCGAGATCGACAATATGCGCCCCAAAGGACGCGCCCACACCATCGGGCCGGGATTCATGGTGACCCGAAATTGGACCGCCAGAATTGCTCATCTTGGCGGCGATCTTGCCGATGGTCATGGGCGGGAATTTCCCGGCGTTGGGACCTGCGGGTTGCGCTGCCCCATCAACCCATTCCACGGCTTCTTCGTCGATGCCCCACTTGGCGGCGGCGCGGCGGCACATTTCCTTGATCGCGCCCTTGGTGGCCTCAACCGCGGCCTTGCCGGTGGCAAAGGTGGCCCCGGCTGCCGTGGGTGGGTTCGTTGACGCCAAGCGCGCCGGTTTCCACCACGTTCACGCGCACGTCTTCATAGGGAATGCCCAGCGTTTCAGCGACCATCAGAGCGACCGAGGCGCGTGACCCGCCGATGTCAGGTGTCCCTACGGAAACCTGCGCGGTGCCGTCTTCGCCAATGGCCATGCTGACCGAGGTGTCGCCGTTGTGGTTGAACCAATAGCCCACAGCGACGCCACGGCCCTGATTGGGGCCAAGCGGTTCCTGATGCTGCGGGTGCGCCTTGGTGGCTTGCAGCACTTCGCTTAGGCCGATTGAGCCGTGTTTGGGACCATACGACGAGGGATCGCCAGATTTCACGCCGTTCTTGATGCGCACGTCGATCGGGTCAAGCGCCAGTTCGCGGCACATTTCATCGACAAGGCTTTCCACCGCAAAAGCGCCCATGGGCGAGCCGGGTGCGCGGTAGGCGGCACATTTGGGCCGGTTGGCCAGAACGTCATAGCCGATGTGCTGCACCGCAGGCAGTTTGTAGCCCGCAAAGGCACAGTACAGAGCCATGTCCACAGGCGCGCCGGGGAAGGCGCCGCCCTGCATCCTAAATTCGGCTCTAGCCGCTGTGATAGAGCCGTCTTTCTTCATGCCGATCTTGACGTCCATGCTGGCCGATGCGGTCGGACCCGTGGCGCGCAGCACCTCGGAGCGGGACATCACCAGTTTGACCGGACGGCCGCCTGCCTTTTTCGACAGGGCCAGCGACAAAGGTTCCATAAAGATGGTGGTCTTGCCGCCGAATCCACCGCCAATCTCGGACGGGGTGACGCGCAGTTGAGACGCCTCAAGCCCCAGCACGCTGGCGCACATTTTGCGGATGAACCACTGGCCCTGCGTACAGACCCACATATCGCCCTTGCCGTCTTCGCCAAGCTGGCCAAGGCAGGCATGCGGTTCGATATAGCCCTGATGCGCGGCTTCGGTTTTATAGGATTTTTCCATGACCAGATCTGCATCGGCAAAGCCTGCATCCAGATCGCCATGGCCAAATTCCATGTAGCGCACCACGTTGGGCGGCATGCCTTCTGGCACGGTGGCGTCTGCGGCGCCTTCGCGGATCACCGGAGCGTCGGGTTTGATCGCGTCATCCACGTCGATGACATGCGGCAGAACCTCGTAGGTGACTTCGACCAGACGCGCGGCGTCTTCGGCGATGAGTTTCGACGTCGCTGCGACGGCCGCTACTGCGTGGCCATCGTACAGCGCGCGTTCGCCCGCCATGGTGTTTTCCTGCAGGTTCCAATCTTCACCGGTCAGGCCGGTGGGGAAATCGGCACGGGTGACAACTGCTTTGACCCCATTCAACGCCTCGGCCTTAGAGGTGTCGATTTTCAGGATTTTTGCGTGTGCATGGGGTGAACGGACCACAGCGGCCCACAGCATCCCCGGCGCGGTCATATCAGCGCCGTAACGTGCACGGCCTGTGACCTTGTCGATCCCATCGGGGCGGTCGGGACGTGTTCCGACCAGTTTGAATTCGGTAAATTCGTCCTTAGCCATCACGCAGCCTCCCACGCAGTTCCGCGGCTGCATCCTGTACAGCGCGAACGATTTTGTCATAGCCGGTGCAGCGGCAGAGGTTGCCCGCCAGCCAGTACCGGATTTCTTCTTCGGTTGGTCCGGGTTCTTTTCCAGAAGCGCCTTGCCTGCCACCAGAAAGCCCGGTGTGCAGAACCCGCATTGCAGAGCCGCGTGTTCGATGAACTGGCGTTGCAGCGGGTGCAGGTTCTGGCCGTCGGCCATGCCTTCGATGGTGTCGATTGTCTTGCCGTCTGCTTCGGCGCCGAGCACGAGGCAGGCACAGACCAGCGTGCCATCAACCGTCACCGAACAGGCGCCGCAATCCCCTGTGCCGCAGCCTTCCTTGGTACCGGTCAGGCCAACGTGATCGCGCAGGCAATCCAGCAGGGTTTCGCGCGGGTCGGTCAGAAATTCGACGGTATCGCCGTTGACCGTGGTGGTTACGTGGATCTTGCTCATTGGGCATCTCCCTTGGCGCGGGCATAGGCGATTTTTGCGGCCCGCTTGGCCAGCACGCCGGCCACGTCTGTGCGGAATTCGATGGTGCCGCGTTTGTCATCAATTGGGTTGCACGCGGCGCTGGCGGCTGTGGCCAGAGCGTCAAGCGCGGCATCGTCCAGCGTGGTGCCGATGATCGCCTGTGCTGCGTCTTCGACCAGAAGAACCTTGGGCGCCACGGCCCCCAAAGACACGCGCGCGGCGGTGATGGTGTTGCCATCGACAGTCAGGCTGACGGCGCAGCCAACCACGGCGATGTCCATTTCGGTACGCGGAATGAAGCGCAGGTAAGCGTCGCCGCCGTTTGGCCCACGCGGGGGCAGGGTGATCGCGCTGATCACTTCGCCCGGTTGCAGGGCGGTTTTGCCGGGGCCTTGGGGGACGTCCTCGACCGCGAGGGTGCGGGTGCCGCCCGGGCCGGTGATGTCCACCGTTGCGCCCGCAGCGATCAGGCCCGGCACGCTGTCAGCGGCAGGAGAGCCGTTGCACAGGTTGCCTGTCAGGGTCGCGCGGCCCTGAACCTGGGTCGAGCCGACCAGTTCCATCCCTTCGACAACGCCGGGCCAGTCGGCTGTCAGGCCGTCATGCGCCCCAAGCGCGATTCCGGGCACCGCGACACCGATTTTCCAGCCGCCGTCGGCGGTTTGTTCGATGGCGTCGACGCCGGGGATTTTTTTCAGGTCGATCAGGTCGTCGGGCAGAACCATCCCGGCGCGCATCTGCACCAGAACGTCGGTTCCCCCGGCCAGAAAGCGCGTGACGCCGGGTGCGGCGGCGGCAACCTTGGCGGCGTCCTCAAATGTTTGCGGCGTGTGATATCTCATGTCACCTCCGTTGACTGGCCTGCCTCCGTTCGGATTGGGCCTGATTTTTCAAAGGGTTATGTACCCAATTTGTTTGACTGGTTTGCGTTTTTGATGTCGCGCAGAGCGGCTGTGGGCCGGTGCGGGACGGTGTTTTCCTGACAGGGACTGTATTGAGATTCGGCGCAGGTTCAACCATGCAACGCAACAGTTTTTCAGGGTTTGATATGCGAACCGTTCGGGGCAGGGGATCAGGACTGGGACAGCAGGCGGATTAGCATCTTTCGCTGATGGTCCTGACCGCCGAAGAACACTGCCAGAATGCGCAGGGTTTTGGTGTCTTCGTCCAGATCGAAATAGATGATCGCGCGGTTCTTGGTGACGTGGCGCACTCCCGGCAGGAGGTCGTCACGCAGCGTGCCTTGGTGGGGGGCATTGGCCAGCGATTCCAGCGCGGTTTCGATGGTGCCAATGCGCCGGGCGGCGCGGTCAAAGGCATCGCGGGGCGGGTCGCCAAAGCCGAGGGCGGCGTCGTACAGGAAGTCAAAGATCGCTTCGAGGTCGCGGGTGACGGCGCTGGCGCGCTTAACCGTCCAGACCATGCGCCTGTGCCTTGCGGGCCAGCATGGCGGCTGTGTCGGCTCGGGCTTGCGAGGTGTCCACAAACGTCCCGGCGCGGCGGTCTTCCAACAGGGCGCGTAGCGCCAGAGTTTCGGCGTCCTGCGCGGTGGTTTCGTGGCGCAGCAGGTCCAGCCCGCTTTGCAACACTGCACTTAGGCTGGAATAGCGACCTGAGGCGACCAGATCGCGGGCGAACGCATCTTGGGCGTCGGTGAGGGAAATGGAGGCTTTGACGGTCATGTGGGCAGAATACTACTGGGTCGCACCGGTGGCAAGGCAGAGTTGCGCCTGCGCCAACGGCGCCAGTGGACAATCCCGCAGATTCAGCGCACGAAGGGCAGGGGCCTTGGGGGCCTTGTGAGTGCGCTGCCGTGACTGACACTGTAACCGACCTGACCGATCTGATCGCCTGCCCGAATTGCGACGCGCTGCACCGTGCAGCGCCCGTGCGGGCCGGAGAAAAGGCGACCTGTGTGCGCTGTGGCACCGTGCTGATGGAGCCGCGCCGGGGGGCGATGACGCAAATCCTGATGCTGGCGGCGACGGCACTGGTTTTGTTGCTGGCGGCGATCTTTTTCCCGTTTCTGGAGCTGAGCGCGCAGGGGTTGGGCACCCGCAGTTCGGTCTGGGACGCGATTTTTGCGTTTTCGGACGGGTTGATGTTGCCATTGTCCATTGCGGTGGCGGCGTTGATCGTGGTGCTGCCGGTGGCGCGATTTCTACTGCTGGCCTATGTTTTTGCGCCCATGGCCATCGGATACCATCCGGCGCGCCATGCGCAGTCGGCGTATCGTTGGGCCGAGGCGATGAAGCCTTGGGCCATGGCCGAAATATTCATCGTTGGCGTCGCGGTCGCGCTTGTCAAAGTGACCGGGTTGGCGCAGGTGTCGCTGGGTCCGGCGTTTTGGGCCTTTGTCGGACTGGTTCTTATCGGGGTGTTGAGTGACACCGTCATGTGCAGGTTTACCGTATGGCAAACATTGGAACAGCGCCGCCAGTCCTGACCGCCCGTGAGGCGGGTCTGGTCGGGTGTCTGGAGTGTGGCAAGGTGCACCCGCCGCAGGTGGCGGACTGCACGCGCTGCGGCGCGCCCCTGTCCAGCCGCAAGCCGGGCAGTCTGGAAAAGGTCTGGGCATGGTGGCTGGCGGGGCTGATCGTGTATATCCCAGCCAATATCTATCCGATGTTGCGCACGGCCACGCTGGGCCGCCAACAAGAAAGCACCATCGTTGGTGGGGTGGTGGAATTGATCCATCACGGATCGTTTGGCATTGCCTTTATCGTGTTTTTTGCCAGCGTGATCATTCCGGTGGGCAAGTTCATCGCTATTGCGTGGCTGGCGTTGTCGATCCAGTTTCGTTGGAACATTTCCACCATCCATCGCCTGCACCTGTACGAAGTGGTCGAATTCATTGGACGGTGGTCGATGATCGATGTGTTTGTCGTTGCGATTCTGTCGGCGTTGGTGCAACTCGATTTTGTGGCCTCTATTAATCCCGGGGTCGCTGCTGCCAGTTTTGCCTTGTCAGTTGCGTTTACCATGGTGTCAGCCCTGAGCTTTGACCCAAGGACGCTTTGGGATGCGAGTGAGGACGTTTTGTCATGAGTGACAAGCAACCAGCGGAAATGAACGTAAGCGAACCGAAGCGATCGGTCTGGCGCAATCTGTCGTGGATCTGGCTGGTGCCTTTGCTGGCGCTGATCACGACATTGGGCGTGGCATGGCAAAGCTATGCCGATCGCGGCACGCTGGTCACCATCACGTTCCAGAACGCATCAGGGATTGTTCAGGGCGAAACCAGCTTGCGCTATCGCGATGTGATCATTGGCACGGTGGAAAAGGTGCGGTTTTCCGACGATCTGGCCAAGGTGCATGTGGATGTACGCGCGGACAACGCGGTGATCCCTTTTATGGACGAAGACGCCAGTTTTTGGGTGGTGCGCCCCACGGTTTCGACACGCGGGATTTCGGGGCTGTCGACGGTTTTGTCGGGTGTTTATATCGAAGGTGCGTGGGATCAGGTGCCGGGGGTGGAAACACGTGAATTCATCGGATCGCCCGCGCCGCCGCTGGTGCGGCCCGGGGAAAACGGCACACGGATTGTGATCCGCACCGACGATGGCACCACGATTTCCGAAGGCGCGCCGGTGCTGTATCGCGGCGTCGAGGTGGGGCAGCTGGAAAAACCACGCCTGACGCTTGGCGGGCAATCGGTGCTGGTGGATGCGTTTATTGCCGCGCCGCATGACCGTCTGGTCACCACAGCGACCCGGTTTTGGGACGCCTCGGGGTTTAGCGTATCGTTCGGCACCTCGGGGTTTGAACTGGACGTCGACAGCATTGCATCGCTGGTGTCGGGCGGGGTCAGCTTTGACACGATCTATTCAGGCGGCAGTCCGATCAGCACAGGGCAGGTGTTTGACCTGTACACCGACGAAGACGAAGCGCGCCGCCGCCCGTTTCTGGCCCGCGCCGACAGTACGGTGGATTTCACGGTGCAGTTCAGCGATTCCGTCATGGGTTTGACCAGTGGCGCCGAAGTGACCTATCGCGGATTGCCGGTAGGGCAGGTGGAGGCGCTGCGGTCTGAGCTTGAATCCACCGAATTTGGCATGGTGCTGGGGCTAAGGGCGGATATTTCCATTGATCCGCAGGGAATGGGCCTTCCTTCGGACATGTCGCGCGACGATGTGGTGCGGTTTTTTGCTGGCGCGGTGGCGAATGGGCTGCGGGCGCGACTGGCGTCGGCCAGCCTGTTTGGCGGTGATCTGATTGTGGAACTGGTGGAGTTGCCGCAAGAACCGTTTGTGGCGTTGAACGTGGATGGAGATCCTTATCCGGTCATCCCAACGGTGACGTCGGATTTGCCGGATATCGCGTCGACCGCGCAGGGGGTTCTGGCGCGGGTGGATGCGCTGCCGCTTGAGGAATTGATGAACAGCGCAGTGAGCCTAATGAACGCCATCGAGGATGTGGCGCGGGCGGATGGCACGCGTCAGACGCCGGATGCGGTGCTGGCTTTGGTGCAGGATGCGCGGGCGCTGATTTCGTCGGATGACACGCAGGCGATTCCAGCGGATCTGCGCGCCACGGTGGCCGATCTGCGCACGGTGGCGGCCGATTTGCGCGAACAGGGGGCAGTGCAGGCCCTGACCGACGCGCTGCACAGCGCCACGGACGTGGCCGAGGACATCGGCGAGATCACCGAAGGGATGCCCGAGCTGATTGCCGAACTGAATGCTGTGGCGGCCAAGGCCAATGGGCTGGCGGTTGAAGACCTGATTGAACAGGCAAACGCGGTGCTGGCCAATGCGGACAGCTTGCTGGCGTCGGATCAGACGCAGGGCCTGCCAGATACGCTGAATTCGGCGCTGAAAGGGGTTGAAGAGGCGGTTGCGGATGCGCGTGGGATCATGGGTGAATTGCGTGATCAGGGCGCGGTCGAGGCGTTGACAAATGCGTTGAAAACCGCCGATCAGGTGGCGGCAGAGATTTCCGTCGCGACCGAAGGTTTGCCCGCCTTGATCGATGACCTGAACAGTGTTGCGGCCAAGGCCAATGATTTGCCTTTGGAGGACCTGATCGCCTCGGCCAATCGCGTCATGGCGAGCGCAGATGCGCTGGTATCGTCCGATGAGACAAAACAGTTGCCCGTGGCGCTGACCGGCGCCTTGGAGCAGGTGGATGCCGCCTTGGCCGAACTGCGCGCGGGAGGCACGGTTGAAAACGTCAACGCCACGCTGCAATCCACCCGCGGGGCCGCCGATGCCATAGCGCAGGCTGCTGCCGACCTGCCCCAACTGACCAGCCGCCTGAACACGCTGGTGCGCCAGTCCGAAGCGCTGATTGCGGCCTATGGCGACCGCAGCAATTTCAACACCGATACGCTGCGCGCGCTGCGCGATGTCAGCGACGCTGCCAAGGCGGTGACCCGCCTGACACGTGAACTTGAACGCAATCCCAATTCTCTGCTGTTTGGAAGATGATGATGAAACGGTTTCTGCTGCCTTTGTTCCTTGGTCTGTCGCTGGCTGCCTGCGGCGACGACACCGCCCGCTATCTGGTTGAGGCGCCCGCCGCTGATGCCAAGGTGCGGGTGGCCCTGAAAACGATTGAACTGAAGGACGTGGCGCTGCCCGAACATGCGGCGGGGCCGGACGTGATGATCCAAAGCGAAGACGGTGCGCTGACCCTGCTGGGTGAGGCCGATTGGGCCGACGATCCGGCCCGCGCTGTGACGGCCACGCTGGCCCGTCAACTGGATGAAGGATCAACCGCCACCGTCGCCGCCGAGCCATGGCCGCTGTTTGACCGCGCGCAGGGCGAACTGGTTGTGCGCATCGACCGGATGCTGGCACAGGCGGATGGGCAATTCGTGCTGTCCGCGCAGGTCGCGGTGACGTCCGCCGATCGCGTTGTGCGCGACCGGATCGAACGGTTCACAGTCACGACACCGTTGGCATCGGCCGATGCGGCAGGGGTGGCGGCAGCATCCGGCGTGGCGCTGGGGATGCTGTCAGAGCGGATTTTGGGGATGTTGCGGAGGTAGGGTGAAAGCCTTCTGCGCGGGCAAAGTGCCAATTTTCGCCGCGCCCGACCCGACAGTAGTTTTCTACACATCGGGTTTGCAGCGAAAAGCATCAGGGGCAACGAGCCGACTTTCGCTGCTTTTGTAAACTGACAGGGTCGAAAGTCGGAAAGTAGACATTCAGAAAGTATGAATTCGCTCTTTACTTTGCACCAGCGCAACACTGCACGCAGTTCCTGCGGTCGCTCATTGGATACTCTTACGCTAAGCTGTTTTCTCTGAGGAATTTCTGTTCCGGAGCATTTTGATAATTGGCCACAGGATCACGAGCGCGGTTGCTACGGCCAATACCGCGGAAATCGGGCGTGTTACCAGCTCGGTGGCATCTCCCCGGGCGATCAGCAAGGCGCGGCGGACGCTTTGTTCTGCCATCGGGCCAAGGATCATGCCAAGGATGATCGGGGCAAGCGGCACGTTGACCTTTTCAAGAAAATACCCGCCGATCCCGGCAAGCAGCATGATCCACAGATCGACGGGCCGACCATTGATGACATAAACGCCAACGCACATCAGGATCAGGATGGACGGTACCAACAAGACACCTGGAAGCCGTTGGAACTGCGCAAAAACACGGGTTGCGAGCGCGCCGCCTAAGCACAGGATCAGCACCGAGGTCAGCAGCATTTCCATCATGAACCCGCCCACGAGTACCGGGCTTTGCTGGAAAAGCTGTGGACCGGGTTGCAGCCCGTGGATCACCAAAGCGCTGAGCACCAGAGCCGCGACCACGTTGCCCGGAATACCAAGAGCCAGCGCAGGGATCATCGACGCCGCATTGTCTGCGTTGTTGCCGCATTCCGCCGCTGCGACGCCTTTGGGGTTGCCCTTGCCAAAGCTATCAGGATCTTTGTCGGCGTTCTTGGCGGTGTTGTAGCTCAGAAAGGCCGCGATATTGCCGCCTGCGCCGGGCAAGATACCTACGGAAATGCCGATGCCCGACGCGCGCAGCCATGTCGGAATCAAGCCCCGCAATTCGCCCTTTTTGAAAGGCACGGCCTGCATTCTGAGCGCCGCAGCCGACAGCCCCTTGAAGTCGCACTTTTCGGCGAGTTGCAGCACAGGCGGCAAGGCGTAAAGCCCGACCAGAACCACGATGAGAGGCATCCCGCCCAGAAGCCAAGTCTGGTCAAACGTATAGCGCGCCTGACCGGACAGGTTATCGACTCCGATGGTCCCAACCCATAACCCCAGCAAAGCCGCCATTAGCCCTTTCATCGGGTCAGAGCCAACCATCACACCAACCGACGCCATCCCGAAGACAGCAATCCAGAAGTATTCTGCCGGACCAAACAGCAACGTGACCTTGGCCAAGAGTGGCCCCACGGTCATCAGCGCTATGGCCGACGCGATGCCGCCAATCGCCGACGAGTAGCAGGCGACTTTCAGTGCTTTTGCGGCTTCGCCTTTTTCGGCCATGGGAAAGCCGTCGAATGTCGTTGCAATCGAGGCCGGTGTGCCGGGGATACGCAATAGAATGGACGGGATGGCACCGCCATACATTGAGCCATTGTAGATGCCCGCGACCATGCCAAGAGCCACCAGCGGATCCATGGAGTATGTCAAAGGCAACAAAAGTGCGATGGCCATCACTGGGTTGAGGCCCGGCAGGGCACCAATGAAAACGCCAAGAATGGTCGCCCCGACCATGGCTGTGATGGGGCCGAAGGTCAGAACGCCGGCCAGTGCATTGATATAGAAGTCCATTTCAGCCTCCCGAACCGAACAGGGTTAGAATAGCTTCGCTCGGAAGCGGACGTTCGAGGAACACCGAAAAGACGAGGTAGACAATTGCCGTAAAGATCGCGCCCACTATCAAAGAATAAGCATGGCGCCGGAAACCCAAGGCAAAGGGCAATGCCAACATTAGCAGAAACGACGATGTGAAAAATCCAAGCGGCACCACAAGCGCCACGTAGACCACCCCAATACCAATCGCGGTGAACAGTTTGCCGGGCGCGTCAATCAATACGCGTTCGGGAGAATCCGATGAGCGGATGGCCTTGAAGGCCACGAGTGCTCCGGTGAGCGCCAGCAAAAGCCCCAAAACCAGGGGGTAATTTCCACTTGCGCCTGTATAGGCTGTTGCCCCCCAGGCTGCGGCGAGACCGAGAGCCACAAAAATGGCTCCCAGTGCGATATCCTGCTGACGCTCCATAGTTCAGAGCCCAAGCGCCTTGGAGACTTCGGCCAAGCCGTCGTATTCGTCCTGCAAACGCTGACCGAGGGCATCGCCTTTTACGACGTTGGGAATTTCACCCTTGGTCGCGAGGAATTCTACGTAGCCCGGATCGTTGACGGCAGTTTCGATAATATCAGCCAGCTTGGTGACGATCGCCGGGTCCATGTCTTTTGGTCCGAGAATGGCACGCCACAGCAGAGTTTCCTTATCCGCCATATCCAGCGCGGCAAGGCCCGAAGCCCCGGGCAGAGCGGCTACGTCCGCGGCCGAAGTTACAATGGGGCATACGGCGGTCCCAGCCTCGACATGGGGCAGAACGGTTGAAATAGAGCCGCCGTAGATGTCGACATGGCCACCAAGGAAATTCTGCAGGGACTCTTTCGCGCCGCCAAAGGGAATGGCGACCGCGTCAATGCCCTTGGTTTGGAAGATACGCTCTGCCGCAAGCTGCATGGTCCCGCCGATGCCGTCATTGGCATAGGTGTATTTGCCTGGGTTTGCGGCCAGCTCTTCCAAAAAGGCCGCGCCTGTGGTGCCAGGGAAATCGGCCTTAACGCAGAGCGTGTAGGCGGTTTCAGAAGTGGACGCGATAGGTGTGAAGCTGTCCAACGAATAGGCCACGTTCTGCACCTGCGGTACTGTGGTCAGCGGGCTGTTCCAGGTCGCAAAAAGTGAATAGCCATCCGGCTTGGCCTGGATGAATTGAGTTGCTCCAACGGCGCCGCCACTTCCGGATACGTTCAGAACCGCGATGGATTGGCCCAGGGCTTCTTCCAACAGGATCGCCAGTTTGCGCGCGCTGGTGTCGGTGCCGCCGCCTGCGCCAGCTGGAATGGTCAGTTCCAGTGCGCGTGTGGGATATTCAGCCAGCGCCGGTGTCGCCAGCGCCGTGACGGTGGCCAGACCGGCCAGAGTTGCTTTGATATTCATGGTTTCCTCCCAGAATGATAAGATTTAAGAGATTTCGCTGCGGTATCGAAACCGCTCGGCGTCGCCATAGGCGATACGCCATTCCACAGGCTTGCCTTCGAGGTTGAAGGCCGTGCGGCGGATGACCGCCAGCGGGTCTCCTTCTTTCAGCCGCAACTGGGTTGCCACGGAGGATGTTGCCCGCCCGAACCCCAGTTCATCGGTGGCGCGTTTCACAAACACGCCAAAACGTTCGAAATAGAGCGGATAGAGAAGTGGGCCGAAGTCGGTTTCCGTCAGGTCTTCGAAGCCGGCAAACATCGCCGCGGGAATATAGATCTCTTCGAACAGCACTGGTTCGTCCGACAGGCTCCGTAGGCGGATGATCTTGATGACATCACCGGTCCCGAGCGCCGCGGCAGCCTCGGCGGGGGCTTGCCCTTGGCTGCGCATGATCAGGCGACTGGAAGGGATGGAAAGCTGCGAGCCGTCAAGCTGACGCAGTTGGAAAAATCGAAACAGTGTCGCATCGAATGACGGCGCACGTACAAAAGTGCCCGAGCCCTGCCTGCGTTCCAACAGTCCCTCCTGAACCAGCCCGTCCACGCCCTTGCGCACCGTGCCAACGGACACGCCAAATTCTTTGGCCAGCTTTGCCTCGGAGGGGATGGGTTGTTCGGAGGTCCAGTCGCCATTCGCGATGCGCCCGGCCAGCGTATCCCGCAGCCGCGCGTAGGCCGGAAGCCGATCATCCGTTTCTGTAAAACCAGTTGCCATAACATTCCTCCCACGCTTAGGGTAAACAGGAACAATACATTCAGTCAACTAGTCATATATATGAATTGGGAGGTCATCGCGTGATTCACTTCGACTGTCATGCGCATGTGTATGAAAAGATCACGGCGATTCCGGGCGCGCGTTACATTCCCAAATCTCCGGCACCACTCGAAATTTGGAAAAATAACATTTCCAAACATGATCTTAATGGCGGGGTAATTGTGCAGGTCAGTTTCCTTGGAACGGATAACTCCGAGCTTTGCGCAGCTCTGAGCAAGCTGGACAAAACCCGATTTGCAGGCGTTGGGGTGGTCGGACTGGCGGTTGATGACGCGGAGTTGGATCAGTTGGCGGCTGCGGGAATCAGGGGGATTCGCTGGAATTTGGTCCGAGGGAAAGACGTGCCCGACGTCACCGCGCCCGACGTTCAGTTGTTCTTTCAAAAACTGCGGCAGCGGGGTCTGCATCTGGAAGTGCATCTCGAGGGACCACGACTTGCTCCGCATTTGGCACCGCTGACCGACCAAGGCATCAATCTGGTGATTGACCACTATGGACTACCATCAGACCCCAGCCCCGAGGCCGATCCGTTCATCAAAGCTGTCAAAGCCCTTCCTGCGCGCAGTAATCTGTTCCTCAAGTTCTCGGCCCATTACCGCACCGGTTTTTCGGTGGTTCCTCATGCCAATGCCTTGCTGGAAATACTGGACGATAATCGGGTCGTATGGGGCAGTGATTGGCCCCATACGCAACACGAGGAGTCGACGTGCTATGCCGAAACTCGAGACGCAGCATTCGCTGCGAGTGCGCTGTCGGATATCACTGCGGCGAAAACCCTATACGGTATCGCTCCGGCTTGACTTGCCGTCCAACCAATTGGGAGTTGTCTCACCACGACACAATCGAGCAAGCTATTCCACTGCTATCGGAACATCGATCTCAAAACGAAATTTGTGCTCGCAGCGAATGGCCAGCTTGCTAGAGCGGCGCCGCCGCGCTTGACTTCACGACCAAGGCCTCTTTTTCGGTTTGAATTGCGATGGCCAATGTCAGCAACGCGCGTTCACGCTTGTTAAGGCCAAGCGCAGCATCGATCAATATGGGCTCAAACCGGACATCGTGCCGGTTTGAATTGGACGGGAGTCCAGTGCCCGCGCCTATCGTCCAATTCCCGATGGATGGCGAACTGTTGTGGCCCTGCGTCTTGGGATGCGATCATGCGGATGCTGGGTTTGGTCAGGTTGTCGTGACATCAGAGAACTGCGGGTAAAGACATCCATGACGGATCGCAGCTTGATCGCTAGTGGACAAAGCACAGTTTGTTGAACGAGCGCCGCCAGTCGGACACCTCGCTTGCTATCCCAGACTGCGTTAGGCCGCGCGCTATTAAGTGCGCCAGTTGGCCGGCGTCTTTGGCCGTCATGCCCCAGCGGACCAATTCTGGCGTGCCAATTCTCAGACCATTCATGTCGCCGTTGACTGGTGCGATGGGAAGACCGATGCCACAGGCCAGAAAGCCGTTGGTTCGCAACGTCTTGGATGCGGCTTGCCCGCCGCCATAGGGTGATGCTTTGACGGCGAACTGGTGTGAGTTTGTAAAGCCGCTGGCACCGGCAAACACCGGTACTCCTAGATCGTGCAGGTTTGAAGCCAAGGCTTGAGACAGTGCGATCATCTCTTGTGCATAGGTCGCCCCGAAGTCTTTCCAATCCAGCATAGTCACTGCCAGCGCGGCTGTCTTTGCGGCATCAAAATTGGCTGTCATGCCCGGAAATGCGATGGCATCCAGCACCTTGGCAATATCGGCATCGTTTGTGACGATCAAACCGCCAGCCGGTCCACCAAGGCTTTTGTAGGTACTCATCGTCATGAAATGCGCGCCTTCGGCGAGCGGGTTGGACCACGCGCGACCTGCGATGATCCCACATTGATGCGCCGCGTCGAACATGACCTTTGCGTCGACCTCATCCGCGATTGCCCGGACCTCTGCAACAGGATGTTCGAACAGGTTCAGACTGCCGCCAATTGTGATGAGCTTTGGGCGTTCGGCCAGCGCCAGAGCGCGAAGCTGGTCCAAATCGACTGTATAGCCATCGGCGTTCACCGGGGCCTCGATCGTGCGCAAGCCAAATAGACCGGCGCATCCTGCTAGGTGGTGCGTGACATGCCCCCCAATCGACGCGGGCGGTGCGATGATCGTGTCGCCTGCCTTGCAGGTCGCCATGAACCCGTACAGGTTGGCCAAAGCCCCCGAGGGCACGCGGACCTCGGCGAACTGTGCGTCAAACACCTCGGCGCAAAGTTGGGCGGCAATGACTTCGATTTCCTCAATTGCCTCTAGACCCATTTCATATTTGTCACCCGGATACCCCAGAGAGGGCCGCGAGCCGATGCCAGAGGACAACAGAGCCTCGGCCTTGGGGTTCATCACATTGGTGGCGGGGTTGAGGTTGAAACACTCTTCTTCGTGGATCACGCGGTTGCGTTCGGCAAGCCGTTCAATCTGCGCCAGAAGATCGGCAGATGTTGTGCCAGCCGCCTTTGTTGCAATGTCCTGTACCCGTGTTTCGCACTGCGCGGGCACCCAATCTCGTTTTACAAGCGTCATCTTTTCCTCCGGTTTGGCACAATGTGATCTGAAGCGCCGCGACAGCGCAAAGTAGAAATGCTATTTCTTGGCGTAGAAAAATTAAGGCTAGTGATATGAGCGTTGCACCCAAACGCCCCAAGGGCCCGCCCCTAAACGCCATGCGTGCCTTTGAAGCCGCCGCACGGTATGAAAGTTTTGTCGCCGCCGCGGAGGAGTTGAACGTTACGCCGGGCGCGATTTCACAGCATATCAAGACGCTTGAGGGTTGGGCGGGCACGTCGTTGTTTCGCCGCAATGCGCAAGGTGTCACGCTGACTTCTGCCGGGGCCGACCTGCTGCCAAAGTTCACAACTGCCTTTGACGGATTGGCAGAGGCCACTCATGCTCTGCGCAATCTCAGACCGACCACCGATTTTCACATTGCCGCGTTGCCATCGCTTGCCCAGCTTTGGTTGCCCAAACGACTTGCACGGGTCAGGGCGCTGTTTCCACAGATCAATTTCTCAGTCACGGCCATGGAAACCCCGCCCAGCCTGTCCCGCGAGCTATTCGATCTGTCGATTTTCGTTGGTTTGCCCGACCCGCTTCAGGACCAGATCAGCATCAGCCCAGACGAAATTGCCCCAGTGTGCGCGCCGTCGGTTTTGAAAAACTATGACGGTTTCAATCGCTGTGCCTTGTTGCACGATCAATCGTGGATCGATGATTGGCAACTTTGGTCCGAGACAGTCGGAGAAGTGGTGGAAAACCCACAAAGAGGCGCTCAGTTTTCGCTGTACAGTCTCGCAGTCGAAGAAACGAAGGCCGGTGCAGGCATGTTGATGGGGCATTTGCCCCTGATTGAAGAAGCCTTGGCGTCCGGTTCGCTTGTGAGAGCTGACGAACGAAGTTGCCCAACGGGCCGGTTCATACTTGTGACCCTTCCGCATATTTCGCGGCAGCGCCCGGAAACCCGGCAGATCGCGATGGCGTTTTCCGATGAACCCAACCAAAGCTGACATCCTGGCAAAGCGCAGCACCGGTCAGGATGGACTTGACGCAGGGGTAGTGCCTGCCTGGAATTGGGTGGAACGTCAGTGGCTGGGCCCGTTAGGTGTGCGACCGGATCGACCGTTTTCGGCAACGCCGCCGCTGGTGGTGTAGCGCTGTGTAGGAGGCCAAGGCCGGGATTGTGGGACAAAGCCGCCGTTTGCAACGTGATGTTTACCTAGTCGCCATCGGGTTCGGTCCATATTGGTTGGGTTCAGATTGTCCCTTACGCGCGAGCCAAACAATACAAAGAATGAATGTGGCAAATCCCGCAAACCACGAAGCAAAAAACAAGGGCAACGGCGGTTGGGGGACGGACATGGTTTCGCCAATGGAGGGAAATGCGGCACGCATTTCGTCGGGTACAGGCACCTTCACTTGGAACATGAGCAATGTGATTGCCAGCGACAAAACAGCCACACCTAAAGGCAAAACCAAGTGCCAGCCCGGGCGCCCGGTGTCGTGCAGACGCCTATTCGCTGCTGCGAGAAATGGCAGGAAAACAGCAAGTGAAAGCAGAGTTGAAAACGGGCCGGGCCCGTATTTGGTCGTTACACGCAGACCTTGAGTAGTTCCTTGTGAGGTTGTGCGAACGACAAACTGGGTTTCCGTTACTGGACCAAAAACCAGAACATTTGCGATCAAGGCCACGATTGAGGCTAGGACGATGCAAAGTACGAACTTCCAAAACTCAGCCCTAGATGCACGGCCGGAAAAAATGAAGTACTTCCTCAGACACGCTTTTACTGCTTCAACCATAGTCATTGTTCACCTCCAATTCGGCTTTGAGGGCTGTGGCCTGCACTACACCGATGGCAGAAAACAATCAATCGCTGCATGTGCATCTTGGGCTCAAAGCGGACGGTGCGCCGGTGTGAATTGGTCGTCTGTCAGTGGCTGAGTCCGTCGTCCAATTCCCCATGAATAGCGAATTTTTCCAGTCCTGCGTCTTGGGCTTTGATCATGCACAAAGGCTTGCAGATGTAGTGCGCTTTCACTGTGGCTACGCCAATGTCTGGTCTTGGTTTGTTGCGCATTTCGTTTACAATGACGTTCATGTCAGCATTCAACCGTTCCCCCGAAAAATCGCCACCGATGCGGCGGCGCTATCTTCAATCCCTCGAAGAGCCCCAGGAATTTTTCCTAGAAGAGATGGTGAATTCAGGGCAATTCTGGACGCGGGAAGATGGTTCCTATGTTGCTGTCAATGGAAATGCTTTAGTCGAATTTTTCAGTGTTGATCCGGCAAATTCGGATGGGCTGTTGCGTGATTTTCTAGATCAACACGGCTTTTCGACGGCGCTGGTCAAATCCTATGACCGTCACTTCGTGAGCTCCTGCAAGGATCTTGGATGGACAGGCTCTGTAGGAGGATTTCTCTTTAGAAAACGAGACCCCCGCGATCACTCGGCACTTCCCAATGCGGAAATGCGCGCTGCCAAGCTGACCGACCTTGCTGCGCTGTGGGCAATCAATGACGACTTCTTTGAAAGCGAAGACGAAATCGCAGGTCTAGCCGGGTCAGACAAGCTTTGGACGGCCGAAATAGACGGAAAGGTTGCTGGTTGTGGCGTGTCCAACCGCTTCATCGAAGGCAGCGACGCGGTAGATGTTGGTATGTTGGTCGCGAAAGACTTCCGTCGCAGAGGGCTGGGAACTTACATAGTTAGCGAAATCGCCAACAACCTTGAGAGAAATGGGTTGCGACCGATCTGCGGATGTGGCGCCAGCAACCATGCTTCCAAAGCGACGCTTGAAAAGGCAGGGTTCGTATCAGAGCACCAAATCTTGTCTTTCAAACCATGATGACCAATGTCTGAAAAGCAGGCATTCATGGGTCGTGCGTCAGCGGCGAACAGGGTGGTGTCCGACTGGATGGACCGGTTTACGGTTTCGACGCCGCTGGTGGTTGCGGATTGAGCAGGGGTCGCCGTGGCGTCCGGCGTGACGCCGGCGAAATTGTCAGAGCGGATTTTGGGAATGTTGCAGGGGTAGGCCGAGGTTTGAGTTGTGGGACCGTGCTGTCGTTCGAGGCGGTCTTCGCGCGGTCCGCTGTTGTGGCGGCGACCACGACTTCAGGAACCTGCGCGCAGCCTGTTCACCAGAAGATCGTCCTGCAAAATCTCAGCCTTCATCGCAGAAAGCTCTTCGACATCCCAATTCGCGCTTAGATATCGGCCCTTGGCCCAGTCCGCGCCGCCAGAACACAGCCAGACGGCGAAACACGCGGCAAGGTCTGGGTCGTCGACAAGATATTCATGCATATGCTCAGGCATGTTGTGCCCAAGTTCGGTCGCGACGCCGCCGGGATGGATCGCAAAGCTTTTGATCCCGTCCGCGTCATGATCACTTTGCACAAATTCACACAACCGGTTGATCGCGTGTTTGGAGGTTTGATAGTCCGATGCCCCCGGCATCACGAACTGCGCCCCAACTGAAGACAGCAGAATAAGATGTCCGCCACTGCGCCCCTCGACTGCCAGCCGTTGCGCGCTGTCGATCAGATGCGGCAGGGCAAAGCGGATCACGTGGTAGCTACCCCGGACATTGACTTCCCAATTGTGCCACCACCCATCAGGGTCGCTTTCTCCGATCTTGACCCACGGCCCCAAATATCCGGCATTGGCATCAGCTACATCAATGCCTCCAAATTGCGTTACGCAATCATCAATCGCTGCGGATACCTGTGCCGCCTCGGTGACATCACAAACCGAATGGGCGCATTGCGTGTTCGGATTGGCCTGCTTGATCAGGGCTTGGGTGGCCTCAAGCGCCTCTTTTGAACGCGCGGTCAGGTAGATAGCATTGGCTCCCGCCTCGGCAAATGCCACAGCCGTGGCCTGACCGATCCCACGCGAACCGCCAGCGATGAAGATGACCTTGCCCGCTGCGCTACCTTTGAGCGCCGCTTGCGGGTCAATCGCATCATAACGGGCATGGTGCGTTGTAAGATCGAGAGATTGGGACTGGATGGACGACATGGATCACTCCTTGATTGTTGACACCAAACATAGCCGTTCCAACCAGAGAATGCCTGCCATATCCTCGCAATGATCTGCCAATTCCTCCGGATCGGTGACTTTTCAATGCAAGTTCTGATAGGCTCCGGTAAGGTCTCGGGCAAGGGAGATACAATGAAACTGCAACATCTCATCAAACTATCAAGCCGGTATCACCATGAAAAATTGAAAGGTTTTCAAGAACTCCCCAACCTGTCCGTTTATTACCGGGATTCTGTCAGTGACATAGAAGCCATGATTTACGAACCGGTCGTGTGTCTGATCCTGCAAGGCAGCAAGGTCACGTCGATTGGCAGTCAGAGCGTTGAATTGCGGTCTGGCGATGCTCTCCTTGTCAGTCACGACCTGCCGGTCGTGTCCCGCATCACCAAGGCAAGCAAAAAAGAACCCTATACCGCCGTGCTCCTGTCACTTGATCTGGGGTTAGTTCGAAGCCTCTATGATCAAGTCGTGGATGCACGCCTGCCGGCGGCCGATTCCCGCTCTTTGTCGGCTTCACGAGCCGATCCCGAGTGGCTTGCGCCGCTGATCAGGTATTTTGAACTGATGGACGACCCGATGGATGCAACGGTTCTCGGGCCGTCGATTCTGCGCGAAATTCATTACCGCCTCTTGCTCTCACCGATCGGGGGGATGCTGCGGCGTCTTCTGATCGCAGACAGCCATGCCAGCCGGATCGCCAAGGCAATTCATATGCTGCGCGCCGGGCTGAGGTCTCCGTTGAGGGTGTCAGACCTTGCCAATATCGCAGGCATGAGCCCTTCGTCCTTTCACGAACACTTCAAGTCGGTCACAGGCACGACACCACTGCAATATCACAAGGACCTTCGATTGATCGAGGCGCGCGCCTTGCTAATAAACGAGGGTCAAACGGTGTCAGAGGCCGCGCTTTCGGTGGGCTATGAAAGCCCAACGCATTTTAGTCGTGACTACAGCCGGAAATTCGGACTGCCCCCCAGCAGAGACGTCCGCATCACAAATGAACTGCTTTGTACCTGAAGCTGCCATTCGTGGCGCGCGCAGCATTCCGTAGTCTGGGCTCAGAGCGGTCATTCGAGCGAAGTGCAGCATTTGAAACTCTGGGTTCCAAAACAGGCATCGCGCCAGTTAGACCCGGCCGGAACGTCAGTGGCTGTGCCCGTGCCCGTCGTCCAGATCGCCATGGATGGCGAATTGTTCCAGGCCTGCGTCCTGGGCTTCGATCATGCGGAAGGATTCGCGGACGCCTGCCTCGGTTAGCTCGCGGGCGACGGTCAGCAGCGTGTTGGGGCTGTGGTCTTCGCATAGTTCGGCCATGTGGGCGATTTCTTCGGCGGCGACGGGGCGGGCGGTGTCGACCGACGGGGCGCCGTAGTAGGTGACGAAGTGATGAGCCAGAAGATCGGTCAGGGTTTCAAGCTCGGACGGTTCGACCTGCGTCACGGCCACAAAGGTCACCCGCCCGCCGGTTTCCAACCCGAACCAGCCGTTGGCAAAGGCTTGCCGTGCCTTGCCGGTCAGGTCGCCTTCGCCCCAGTTGGAAAACTCGAACCCGCCTGACACGCACCATTCGCCGGTGCGGGCTGGGCTGGCAAAGACATTCATGTCGCTTTCATCGAAATGGATCGCGCGGGCGAGTTTCATCGGTCAGGTCTCCAGCACATGGGTGAGGGGGATCAGGTGGGTGGTGGTGTCGTCACGCAACAGCATGCCAAAGCGTTCGTCGACCCCAAGGAACGTGCCGGCGTGGGCGTCTTGGGTGATGTCTTCGCCCATGCCGTGGGCCAACCCACGCCATTCGGCATGCAGGGGCTTGGTGCCCTCGTCTTCCCACCGGGCAATCCAGTTGAGCGTGTGACGCGCCCACGCTTCGATCAGGTGGGCGCTGTCCACATCGGCGCAGCCTTCGGCGTGCAGCGCGGTCTGGTCGGGGGTGTCGCCCATATCGGCCAGTTCGGGCATGATGGGCAGTTCAAAGCCCACAACCAGCCAGAGCGGTTCGGCCTTTGGGTCTGCGTCGGACGCGGCGGCGCGGAAGCGGCCACAAGAGGCGCCATTGACCCGAATGCCGCCGTCCCAGTCCAGATGCACGGCGACCTCGGGCGGGGCCAGCGCGCCAAGCGCGTTTTGGAACCCCACGCCACACAGCGGGAGCATGGCCATGGCATCTTGCAACGTGACCTCGGGGGCAAAGACCAGCGCAGCGCCGATCCGGTCGGCGGCCAGCTTGTAAGTCACAAGCCCCGCGTCGCAGCCCTGAATGGCGCGCATCACGGCAGTGTCGAACGGATCGCCCGACACCGCTTCGCCGCTCATTGCCGGAGGGAAGGTCAGCGTCATGCGACCCCCTGTGCCACCAGCGCTGCGGCGATATCGTGGAACGCCTTGGCCTGCGGGCTGTCGGGCTGGCTGGTGACGATGGGTGCGCCACCGTCGGCGGCCAACCGGATTTGCAGATCAAGCGGCACTTCGGCCAGCAGAGGCACACCCAGTTTTGCGGCCTCGGCAGCGACGCCGCCATGGCCGAATACGTGTTCTTCGTGGCCGCATTTGGAACAGATGTGCGTGCTCATGTTTTCGATCATGCCAAGGATTGGCACCTTGAGCTGGTTGAACATGTCGATGCCTTTGCGCGCGTCCAGCAGGGCCACGTCCTGTGGGGTGGACACGATCACGGCGCCGTCAACCTGTGCCTTTTGCGACAGGGTCATCTGCACGTCGCCAGTGCCGGGCGGCAGGTCGACCAGCAGCACATCCAGCGCGCCCCATTGCACCTGCATCATCATCTGTTGCAGCGCCCCCATCAGCATCGGACCGCGCCAGACCACGGCCTGATCTTCGTTGGTCATCAGGCCGATGGACATCATCGTGACGCCGTGGTTGCGCATCGGCAGAATGGTCTTGCCATCGGGCGAGGCAGGGCGGCCAGAGACACCCAGCATGCGCGGTTGCGACGGCCCATAGACATCGGCATCCAGAAGGCCAACGCGGCGCCCTTGCGCTGCCAGCGCGCAAGCGAGGTTGGCCGATACGGTGGATTTGCCCACGCCACCCTTGCCCGAGGCAATGGCGATGATGTGGTCAACGCCGGGGATCTTTTGCGGGCCTTGTGGCTGCGACGGACGCGCCGGTTTGAGATCGGGCGGGGCCTTTTCGGAATGGCCGGTCATGACGATGGCCACCTTGGACACGCCGGGCAGGGCGGCAAGCGCCTTTTCGGCACTGTCCTTGGCAGCGCTGTAGGCGGCGGACTGGCTGGGCGGGATTTCCATCACAAAGCGCACGGCGCCCGCTTCATCGACATTCAACGCGCGCATCACACCGCTGGAGACGATGTCGCCACCAGCCGGGTCTGCAATCTGTTTCAGGGCCTCAAGTACGGCGTCTCTGCTGGCTGCCACGGGTTACTCCTGCCCTTTGATGTCGCCGGTGATTTCATGTTCCAGACCCAGTTCCGGGATCGAGATCACGGCCTTGACCGGAAAGCTTTTGCCGGCGGTGTCGGCATCGCGCATGGCCTCTTCGATGGCCTGCTGAGAGGTGACGCCGACCTGTTTGAGGAACTTGCGCATGGACATGTTGAAATCGTCGCTCATGGGGATTCTCCTGTTGTCACGATTGACGCGGGCGGTAGCGCGCGCCTAGCATGGGGGAATGAAACGGGTTGTTATGATGGTTGTCCTGATTGCCGCGCTGTGGCCGCTCACGGTGCAGGCGGACGAGCGCGAGGTCAACCTTTATGCGCCGCCCGATCTGGTGGCGACAGGGCTGATCAAACACATCGGCCCGCGGTTTTCCTTCAAACATCAGGTGCGTGTGGTGCTTGTAGACGATCCCGCGACGGCCGATGTCGTGTTGGGGCCGCAGGGCAGGGCGCTGTTCGAAGGGATCGGTCAGGTGTGGAGACTGAAGGTCAACCGGCAGGACCATATGGGCACCGATCGGTTTGCCGATTGGCTGACATCGGAGGTTGGCAAGAAAACGGTTGCCGGTTTTGCACCGGATGGCATCGCCCTGTTCGGCGCGCCGTCGGCTGCTGCGCCGGTGGTGGCCGAGATCACCTATGACGGCAATGCCGAGTTGGGGCTGGCGCAGGCGCAGGCCAAATGCGCGCGCTGCCACGCGGTAGAAGACCAGACCCGATTTGGCGGCATAGGGTCGACCCCCAGCTTTGGGGTGTTGCGCAGTTTGACCGATTGGGAGGAACGGTTCACCGCGTTCTACGCGCTGAACCCGCACCCGTCCTTTACCCAGATCGAAGACGTGTCCGAGCCGTTCCCGATCAACCGCCCGTCGCCCATCATTCCCATCGAAATGACGCTGGACGAGGTGGATCACCTGCTGGCCTATGTCGCGGCTATGGCACCCGCTGATCTGGGCGGGGCGCTGGTGATTGACTGAGTGTGGTGCTGGCGTTCCTGCCATGCCGCAAGTCCCACCCGGCGCGCCAGCGCCAGGCCCGACCTCCCCCCCGGGAGGGCCTTCGTTGGAACAATGCCGCATCCGTGACAGTGATGCTTTGGAGTGCTGATCCATTTGCCTGTGGGTACGCCCTCCCGAGGTCGGGCCAAGCGCAGGCGGCCTATCGTTGCTCGGCGTCAAGTCAGTGATCCCGACGCTTTGACAGGTAATCTTCGGTGGTGCGGGGCTTGGGCCGATCCTTAGAGGCGAAGGGGTTGTTCTGGGAATGGTACTGCGCATTGATCCGGCAATCGTCGCACATCTGGATCAGCCGCAGCTTGTCGCCGTCTGCGAACATGGAATGCGATTGCAGTTTTTCGGTGATCTTTTCGATGGTCGATTTCACCCCGAACAATGACCCGCATTCGATGCAGGCAAAGGGTTCTTCTTCGTTGATGACCTCTTGGCGCAGGGCCGCGTCGGTCAGATCAAGGCGCGGTTCCAGCGTGATGGCGTCTTCGGGGCAGATGTTGGCGCACAGCCCACATTGCAGGCAGGCGTCTTCCTGAAAGCGCAGTTGCGGCAGGTCAGGGTTGTCGCCCAAGGCGCCCGAGGGGCAGAGCGACACGCACGACAGGCACAGGGTACACGCGTTGGTGTCAACCAGCACCGCGCCATAGGGCGCGCCAGCGGGCAGGGGCAGTTGATCGGTGTCCGGGTGCAACGCGCGGGCGGCCTGCCGGGTGATCTGACGCCGGGTGCCCATGGGGCGCACGGGCGAGGCCACCGGGGCAGGGGGCGTTTCGCCAAAAAGCGCGTCCGACATGGCGTCAGGGTCAGGGGTGTCCAGCACATGAATGCGGCTGTCACCTGCGATGGCTGCAACCAAGGCAACCTGCGCAGTCAGCGCGTCCAGATCCGCCCGTGGTCCGGGCAACATCGTGACCGAGGCAAACCCTGCGGCCAAGGCGGCGACCGCTTCGGCATGGCCAAAGGCGCCAATGGCCGACATGTCCAGCGGGATCACATCGGCGGGAAGGCCGCGCCCGTGGCGGGCCGACAGGCGGATCATCTCGGCGCCATGGGCATCGTGGACCAACAAGCGGGGCGTGGTGCCGCCCGCATCCAGATAGGCTTTGGCCAACGTCTGCACGCGGCGCATGGTCAGGTCGACCGGCGGCGCGTCATAGCTGATGGCGCCAGACGGGCACACGGCAGAACACGCGCCGCAGCCGGCGCAGATCATCGGGTCGATGGTAACGTGATCGCCGTTGGGCGTGATCGCACCCGTGGGGCACAGATCCAGACAGCGGGTGCAGCCGGTTTGTTCGGCCCGCGAATGCGCGCACAGCAGGCTTTCGGTTTTGACATAAAGCGGCTTTTCAAATGTGCCGACCATGTGCGATGCGGCCATGACTGCCGCCGCAACAGCGGGGGCGTGGGTGGGATCGGCGCGCAGATAGCCTTCGCGTTTGTCATGTGCCGGAAACAGCGGCGTGTCGCCGCGCAAATCTAATACGATGTCACATTCGGACACCGCGCCATCCTGCGGTTCGGACAGCGCGCGGGCGCCACGCCCGCCCGGTTCGATTTGTTGAAGCCGGTCGATCACCACCTGAAACTGGCCAAGCGCGCCTGATGCGCGGCGCAACTGGCCAACAATGACGTCGAAATCGCGCGTGTCGGGCAGGTCTGTCGCAGCGTCTAAAAGGACAGTCACACCCAGATGATCCTGAAGCTGTTCGGCGGCATTAAGGGCCACATCCGTCGGGCCAAGGATCAGGCATAACCCTTCGGAAATCACATCCAGTGACTTTTCTCCGGGGTCGGGCAACAGGGCCTCGGCCACAAGTGCGGACATTTTGGGTAGTTTTGCAGCCGCGTCTTCGGACCATCCTGCGCGGTCGCGGAGGTCCAGAAGGGCGGGCGAAGGGGCGCCGATTTCGTCTGCGAGGGCTTCGAAAACGCGGGTCTCCTGAGTGCAGCACAAAATTGTGTCACCCTCTGTCAAGGCCGCTGCCGCGCGGTCCAATTGGGTGGTGCACAGTGCTGTGCAAGGGCGCGGGACTGTCAGGCCCGTGGTTTGGGCGAGCGTCTCGGCATCGATGTGCTGAGACCCAAGGCATGTGCATGTTATCAATGACTTGGCCAATTTTTCCACTCCTGTTTGCGCGGTGTTTTGATGAGCGTTTCTTTGCCGTCGCGCGCAGAGGCTACGCATGATTCGCATAGCCTTACAACCGGTTTTGTCAGACGCGCCACGGCGATTCGGGGCCGCTGAACGCGTTGAAATTGAAGGGTGATTCGGGCGACTCGGGCGCGCTGGAAAAGCGACTAAAACAGTCGAATTAGACAATTCGACCTTTGCCATCATTGTGGGCCGGGCAAACTGCCCAAAATGTCCAGACGTCCAAAAAGAATGCCGCTGGACACGACAACAGCCTTTCGTGGTGGGGCTGAACTGCGCAACACTTGACGCAAGGGAGACAACACACGTGATCCACAATCCAAAGGCTTACCGGACCATGCCGATCGGGATCGTGCTGCGGCGCGCGCCGGGTGTGACCCGTTGGGCCAAGTGGACGTGGCAAGCCGTGGCGGCGTTGCCCGGTGCCGGAGCGGCCGAATGGCGGGAACTGCGGCGCGAAGGGGATGTGGTGGAATACCACGCAGCGACGCCGGTTTTGGAACTGCACGGCGCCGAAACCGAAGCGTACCTGCACGGGATGAGCGCCGACGTGCCATCGCTGTACGTGGTGATGCGCGAGGCGGACCACGACGGCGATTGCCCGCTGGAGGTCGTGCTGGTCACCGCGTCGCCCTACGAGGCGCAGGATTATACCGACAGCGGTGAAGAGATCGTCGAAAAGATCGCAATGCCGAATGGGCTGATTGCTTGGGTGCGCGACTTTGTCGAAGAGTTCCACGAAGACGAAGTGTTCATCAAACGCAAGCGCGACAAAAAGCGAACCGATCTGGTGCAGGATGGCATTGGCGATCCGCGTATTGGCAAGGCGGCGGATATCTATGCGTCGCCCACGTTGAAGCGGAGGCGGTTGATATGAGCCTTTGCAGGAAAAGTGGGAACCAGTTTTCCGTTCGCACAAGCGGAGAGCGTACATGAGCGGGTTCTGGGAACGTCGCAAAGCCGCCGTTGCGGCGGAGGAACAGGCCGAAGCGCAGGCGCATGAAGCGGCCCTTGCCGAAGCTGAAGAACGCGCGCTTGAGGAAAAGACTGACGAAGAGCTTTTGGCAGAGCACGGCCTGCGCGACCCGGATGAGATTGAAAGCGCGGAAGAGGTTCAGGCGTTTTTGAAAACCGCCCTGCCGCAGCGTTTGAAAACCCGCGCCCTGCGCAAACTGTGGCGGCTGAACCCGGTGCTGGCCAATCTGGATGGGTTGGTCGATTACGGCGAGGACTTTACCGACAAGGCCATGGTGATCGAGAACATGCAGACCGTCTATCAGGTGGGTAAAGGTATGTTTGACAAGGCCGTGGAAGCGGCCCGCGCCGAAGAAGAAAAGCTGGCGCGTGCCGCTGAGGCGCTTGAGCAAGAGGTCCCGGATCACGTCCGGGACGCCGAGGGCGAGAGCCCCGATGACACCGCTCCGGCCACCGAGCCGGAGCCTCTGCCCGAACCACCGGTGATGGCGTTTGACGATGCGCAGCCGGACGCCACACATGACACAGATGAAATGCGCCCCGCACCGGTCCGCCGGATGCGGTTCCGCTTTGACAACGCCACGCAGCAAGGATGACCATGACAGCCGCAGCCGCCACCCAGATTTCCGAAGAAGACCGCCTGCGCGCGGATCTTTACAATTTCATGGGCGTGATCCTGTCCGGCCCGCCGGACGACATGTTGATTGGGCAGACCTCGGGGCTGTCAGGCGATGAGAGTGACCTAGGGCAGGCGATTGCCACGTTGGCGCAGATTGCCAAGCGGTCCAAACCCGCCGCAGTGGAAAGCGAATACAACCGTTTGTTCATCGGTCTGGGTCGCGGCGAGCTGCTGCCCTATGCGTCTTATTACCTGACCGGTTTCCTGAACGAAAAGCCGCTGGCGGCGCTGCGTCAGGACATGGCGGCGCAGGGGCTGGCGCGGGCGGACAACGTGTTCGAACCCGAAGACAACATTGCCAGCCTGATGGAGATGATGGGGGCGATGATCGTTGGGCGCTTTGGCGAGCCTGCGTCGCTGGACCGTCAAAGGACGTTTTTCAACAAACACATCGGCCCTTGGGCCGCGCATTTCTTTGCCGATCTCGAAGGCGCCAAGAATTCGGTCTTTTACGCTCCGGTCGGCACCGTGGGGCGTCACTTTATGGAGATCGAGACCGAAGCGTTCCGCATGAGCGGTTCGTAGTTTTCACCGCCCGGCGCATTGGCGCGGGGCATATCGAGCGGCGGGCAACCGTCGGAACAAGCCATAGGAGGAGATATCATATGGCACAGGAAAAAGAGGCTTCGCGCCGCGACTTCCTGAAATTGGCCGGATCGGCAGCGCCCCTTGCGGCGGTGGCCGTTGCGACCAGCGGGACAGAGGCCGAAGCGGCCACGCCCGACCTGACGTCTGAAAAGATGCAGGATACGGCGCACACCCGCGCCTACTACAGCTCGGCCCGGTTCTGATCGGGAAGGGTTCGCAGGGAACAGCGACTGGTTGCGTGACGCCCGACTGCTGCGCCCAAATTAAAGTCCAGCGTGCCACATTGGTGCGTAGAGGGAGAAACCAACATGCTTAGGAAAAAGACCAACGGGGTTGCGCGACGCCCCCAGCGGACGAGTATCCTGTCTGACGCCGCAAACGCAAAGGTTGACCGCCGTGCGTTCCTGCGGGGGTCGGGGCTTGCCATTGGAGGAATGGCAGCCATCGCCGCGACAGGCGGTACGGTGCAACAGGCATCGGCCCAGACAGCAGGCGCCATCGGCGCTGTAGACCTCAAGAAATCCGTGTGCACCCACTGTTCCGTCGGGTGTACCGTTGTGGCCGAAGTGAGCGACGGCGTCTGGATCGGGCAGGAGCCCGGCTGGGACAGCCCGTTCAACCTGGGTGCCCACTGTGCCAAGGGCGCGTCGGTGCGTGAACACGCGCATGGCGAACGCCGTCTCAAGTACCCGATGAAAAAAGAGGGTGGTGAGTGGAAGCGCATCAGCTGGGAACAGGCGATCAACGAGATCGGCGACGGCATGATGCAAATCCGGGACGAAAGCGGCCCGGACAGCGTGTACTGGCTGGGTTCGGCCAAGCATAACAACGAACAGGCCTATCTGTTCCGCAAGTTTGCTGGGTATTGGGGCACCAATAACGTCGACCACCAGGCGCGTATCTGTCACTCGACAACGGTTGCAGGTGTGGCAAACACATGGGGCTACGGCGCCATGACCAACAGCTACAACGACATCCACAACAGTCGTGCGATTTTCATCATCGGTGGCAACCCGGCCGAAGCGCACCCTGTGTCCCTGCTGCACGTCTTGCGTGCCAAGGAACAGAACAACGCGCCTTTGATTGTCTGCGATCCGCGGTTTACCCGCACCGCAGCCCATGCCGATGAATATGTGCGTTTCCGTCCCGGCTCGGACGTGGCCCTGATCTGGGGTATCCTGTGGCACATCTTTGAAAACGGTTGGGAGGACAAAGAGTTCATCCGCACCCGTGTCTGGGGTATGGACCAGATCCGCGAAGAAGTGGCCAAGTGGAACCCCGAAGAGGTTGAGCGCGTCACCGGCACGCCCGGTTCGCAGCTTGAGCGGGTGGCCCGTACCATGGCCAACAACCGCCCCGGCACCGTGATCTGGTGTATGGGTGGCACGCAGCACACCAACGGCAACAACAACACCCGCGCTTACTGTGTGCTTCAGCTTGCTCTGGGCAACATGGGCGCATCGGGTGGCGGCACGAACATCTTCCGTGGCCACGACAACGTGCAGGGCGCAACCGACTTGGGCGTGCTGTCGCACACTCTGCCGGGATACTACGGTCTTGCGGCCGGGTCCTGGGCGCACTGGGGCCGTGTCTGGGGTGAGGACATGGATTGGCTGAAAGGTCAGTTCGATTCCATCACCGACAAGGACGGCAAGGAAAAGTCGTTGATGAACATGACCGGGATTCCTGTGTCGCGTTGGATTGACGGCATCCTTGAAGACAAAGAGAACATGGATCAGCCCAACAATGTGCGGGCCATGGTTCTTTGGGGTCACGCGCCCAACTCTCAGACCCGTATGGTCGAGATGAAGAAGGCGATGGAGATGCTGGACATGCTGGTCGTGATCGACCCGTATCCGACAGTGTCTGCCGTGCTGCACGATCGCGAGGATGGCGTTTACCTGCTGCCTGCGGCCACGCAGTTCGAGACCCATGGGTCGGTCACCGCATCGAACCGTTCGATCCAGTGGCGCGAAAAGGTTGTGGACCCACTGTTCGAAAGTAAGCCAGATCATGAGATCATCGGCCTGTTCGCACAGAAGTTCGGGTTCCATGACCGGATCTTCCGCAACATTGCGATCGAAGATGATGGTGTGACGCCAAACATCGAAGACACGCTGCGCGAGATCAACCGCGGTATGTGGACTGTGGGCTATACTGGTCAGTCGCCGGAACGCCTGAAGCTTCACATGGCAAACCAGCACACGTTTGACCGCACCACGTTGCAAGCGATTGGTGGCCCCGCTGACGGGGATTACTATGGTCTGCCGTGGCCGTGCTGGGGCACCGCCGAAATGGGGCATCCAGGGACACCGAACCTGTATGACATGTCCAAGCCAGTGGCCGATGGTGGCCTGACCTTCCGCGCCCGCTTTGGCGTGGAACGCGATGGTGACAATCTGCTGGCCGAAGGTGTGTCGAACCCCGGGTCGGAAATCCAGGACGGCTATCCTGAGTTCACCATGCAGATGCTGATGGACCTTGGATGGGATGGCGACCTGACCGACGAAGAGCGCGCGGCAATCGACGCCGTGGCTGGGCCCAAGACCAACTGGAAGACCGACTTGTCGGGCGGCATCCAGCGGGTTGCGATCAAGCACGGCTGTGCGCCCTTTGGCAACGCCAAGGCGCGGACTGTTGTGTGGACCTTCCCGGATCCGGTGCCGTTGCACCGCGAGCCGCTCTACACCAACCGCCGCGATCTGGTCGAAGACTATCCGACCTACGAGGACCGCAAGTTCTATCGTCTTCCGACGATGTACGCTTCGATCCAGAAGAACGACTTTAGCAAGGATTATCCCATGATCCTGACCTCGGGTCGTCTTGTGGAATACGAAGGCGGCGGGGATGAAACCCGGTCCAACCCGTGGCTTGCCGAACTTCAGCAGGACATGTTCGTCGAAATCCACCCGCGTGACGCCAATAACCTTGGTGTGCGGGACGGCGCGCAGGTCTGGGTCGAAGGGCCCGAAGGCGGCAAGGTGAAAGTCATGGCGATGGTGACCGAACGGGTCGGCGAAGGCGTTGCCTTTATGCCGTTCCACTTTGGTGGCCATTTCCAAGGCGAGGACCAGCGGTCGAAATACCCGGACGGGGCTGACCCGTACGTACTGGGTGAATCGACCAACACGGCCCAGACCTATGGCTATGACAGCGTGACCCAAATGCAGGAGACCAAAGCGACTCTCTGCAAGATCATGCCAGCGTAAGGAGAAGAGAGAATGGCAAGAGCGAAGTTTCTCTGTGACGCCGAGCGCTGCATCGAATGCAACGCCTGTGTCACCGCCTGTAAGAACGAGCACGAGGTGCCGTGGGGGATCAACCGCCGTCGCGTGGTAACGATCCAAGACGGCAAACCTGGTGAACGGTCGATCTCGGTGGCTTGCATGCACTGTTCAGACGCGCCCTGTATGGCCGTCTGCCCGGTGGATTGCTTCTACCAGAACGAAGAAGGCGTCGTGTTGCACTCTAAGGATCTGTGCATCGGTTGCGGCTACTGTTTCTACGCGTGCCCGTTTGGTGCGCCGCAGTATCCGCAGGCGGGCAACTTTGGATCCCGTGGCAAGATGGACAAATGCACCTTCTGTGCCGGTGGCCCCGAAGAGAACAATTCCAACGCGGAGTTCTCAAAGTACGGGCGCAACCGGATCGCAGAAGGCAAGCTGCCCATCTGCGCCGAGATGTGTTCCACCAAGGCCCTGTTGGCCGGTGATGGCGACGTCGTGTCGGCCATCTACCGCGAACGTGTGGTTGCTCGTGGCTTTGGCTCGGG
>CANNZV010003968.1:54633-66663 GCA_947561585.1 Caprella mutica
CGGCCTGGGCGGAATAGCCGGGAAATTTTGCAGCTATGCGCAGAAGTTTCTGGGGAATTGGACAGTTTGACCACCTCTGAAAGCGCTGCTTTGCCCCTTTGGGACATCTGGGGCATGGCCAAAAACTCCTTGATTTACAGGCTTTTCGGCCATTATCCTCGCAGTCGATACGCCCGTTGGAGGATGGGAAATTATGCAAGATTTTGGACAGGCAATCGCGTTGGCGATGTCGCTGGTCACTTCCGGCGACCCTGTCCTGTTCGAGATCGTCGGCCTGTCGCTCTATGTCAGTCTTGGTGCCACGCTGATCGCCTGCGCCATTGGCCTGCCTTTGGGGGCGCTGATCGCCACAACGCGGTTTCCCGGTCGCGGCGCCGCGCTGGTTTTCTTGAACGCGCTGATGGGGCTGCCGCCGGTGGTGGTGGGGCTGATCGTTTATCTGCATCTCAGCCGGGCGGGACCGCTTGGGTTCCTTGGCCTGTTGTATACTCCGACCGCGATGATCATTGCGCAGACCCTTTTGATCACGCCCATCGTCGCGGCGCTGTCGCGGCAGGTGATCGAAGACCTGCACGGAGAATACCGCGATCAATTCAGGTCGATGTGCCTAGGCCGGGGGCAGGTCATTCAGACGCTGCTTTGGGATGGCCGGTTTGCTTTGCTGACCGTGGCGCTGGCTGGGTTTGGCCGCGCGGTGGCCGAGGTCGGCGCGGTGATGATCGTTGGTGGCAACATTGATCACCTGACGCGGGTAATGACGACGGCCATCGCGCTTGAGACATCAAAGGGCAACCTGCCGCTGGCGCTGGCGCTTGGCATTGTCCTTATGGTGATCGCGCTTGGCATCAACGCCGCACTGCACAGCCTGCGCATGACAGCACATAGGCATGCGTATGCGTGACCTTGCTCTTGATATCCCGCTTGAGGCGCACGACCCTTCGTTGCCCACCGCGCCGACGTTGCACGATGTGGCCCTGCACAAAGGCGGCAAGCGGGTGCTGGATGGGTTGACACTGGATCTGCCCGCCACCGGCTGCAGCGTGATCCTTGGCCCCAATGGCGCAGGCAAAAGCCTTTTGCTGAAGTTGCTGCACGGGTTGGAAACCCCCGATGAAGGCACGGTTCTATGGGGCGGGCGCCCGGCGCCTGATATGACACGGCGGCAAGCGCTGGTGTTCCAGAAACCCGTCCTTCTGCGCCGGTCTGTTCTGGCGAATGTGGAATTCGCACTTAAGACACGGGGCAAGCCGCGCGCCATGGCCGCGTCATTGCTGGAAAATGTCGGGCTGGCCGACAAGGCGCGCCAACCTGCGCGGCTGCTGTCAGGGGGGGAACAGCAACGTCTTGCGCTGGCCCGCTCATTGGCCACCGATCCCGAGGTTCTTCTGCTGGACGAACCGACTGCCAGCCTTGACCCTGCGTCGATGCTCAAGATCGAACAGATCGTCAGCCGCGCCATCTACGCGGGCACCCGCGTGATCTTTGTGACCCACGACATGGGGCAGGCGCGGCGTATGGCGGATGATGTGGTGTTTTTATTGGGCGGGCGGATCGTTGAACATAGTCCCGCCGGACAGTTTTTCCCAAACCCTCAAACACGCGCCGCGCAGAGGTTTATCGACGGCAAGATCGTGATCTGACACACCCCCAAAGGAGAATTCATGAAACCCTATGTCACAATGGGGCTGGCCATGCTGTGCGCGCTGGCCGGGCCTGCGACCGCCGACCAGTCCATCATTGTTCAGTCCACCACATCGACAGCCAACTCCGGGCTGTACGATCATCTTTGCCCATCTTCGGTGCAACGTCGGGGATCACGGTAAATGTCGTGGCCGTAGGCACGGGGCAGGCGATCAAGAATGCGGCCAATTGTGATGGCGACGTTCTGTTGGTCACGCGAAAGCCGCCGAAGACGCATTCGTTGCAGATGGGTTTGGCACCAGCCGCACTGACCTGATGTATAACGACTTTGTCATTGTTGGTCCGCAGGCCGACCCCGCAGGCGTGTCGGGGATGACAGATGTTCAGCGCGCCTTGGCGCAGATCGCGGGCAAGGGCGCACTGTTTGCCTCACGCGGGGACGATTCTGGCACCCATAAGAAAGAGCGCGCCTTGTGGGCCGACGCAGGGGTAATCCGACGACCGGGTCGGGCGCGTGGTATCGCGAAACCGGGTCAGGTATGGGCGCCACGCTGAACACCGGCATTGGCATGGGCGCCTATGTCATGACCGACCGCGCCACATGGATCAGTTTTGGTAACAAGCAGGATTACACCATCGCGGTGCAGGGTGATGCCGACATGTTCAACCAATATGGTGTCATCCCTGTGAACCCCGCGAAGTGCCCATCGGTCAACGCGGTTGCCGCGCAGACGTTTGCCGATTGGCTGGTGTCTGATGCCGGCCAGACAGCGATCGCCGATTATCAGGTTGGAGGGCAGCAGCTTTTCTTTCCCAATGCGCCTCGTGACGTGAAATAGCACACAGGCATACAAATCAAAAACGATAATCATGGTTATGTTAAGATTGTGGCGTGCCGAATATACTTTTGGCGCGCCGTTCTTTCATTTGGCCAATGAAATCTCTCATTCGCAGGCGCGTGTCTCCAAACGCACCGCCAGCTATCCGTCTCCACGTCCTGTTCGAGAATCGTTCCCGGCGTCACCTTGGCTGTCACGTCCGGTTCTACCCACTTCCGGGACGAACCGCGGTTGAAGTCTGAGCTGCCTCCTCTGAAGCAGCCGCGAAAGGAACGAAAATGAACTTTGCCCCCTTGCGACGGATTCTGTCGCTGGCTGCTGCTGTGTCTTGCATGGCCGTAGCCGTCCAAGCTCAGGAGCTCTCCAGCGCCCTGACCTTCAAGGTTGTCACAGTTGCTGCTGACGGGTCGGAAACGTTGGTTGAACGCGAAACCGTCCGGCCCGGCGATGTGATCGAATATCAGATTGCCCATCAAAATGGCACCGAACAGGATATTTCAGGGCTGGCAATTGCCCTGCCGGTTCCCAATGGCGTGACAGTCACGTTGGGCGCCGAGCGGTCTTCGCTGCCCGCGGATTTTCAGGTGCAAGCCGAACTTGAGCCGGAAAAACCCGGTCTTGAATGGTCGGCCCTTCCCGCATTTCGTACTGTAATCGAACCTGATGGCTCGATACGGCGCGAAGCTCTTCCAGCCGATGCCATTGCCGCGGTGCGCTGGACCCTCGACGCCGTACTTCCAAGCGGCGAAACGGCGGTGAACGCTTACCGTGTGACCGTCAACTAGTCCTTTCGCCCGCGTAAAACCGGGCGGAAACCACCCCCCAGAAAAAATCCAGGATCAGTACAGTGAAGAAGACTCCAAACCTTTGGGTGTCGTCCAGCGCACTTGCGTTGACGACACTGCTGGGCGCGGCTGCGCTTGCAGCGGCACCCGAGGCCGGTTCCGTCATCGGAAACCAGGCCGTCGCCACGTATACAAACGGATCGGGCGACACGATCACCGTGACCTCGAACAAGGTTGAAACCGTCGTGCAGCAGGTCGCTGGCCTGACGCTGACATCGGACAACAGCGAAGAAATCGCGCCGGGGGGCAAGACGTTTCTTCCGCATATCGTCACCAACGACGGTAACGGTCCTGATGCCTTTGACCTCAGCACCGCGGAAGGCGCGGGGGATTTCGATTTTTCGTCTGTTCTGATCTACGCGGATGCGGACATGGACGGCGTGGCTGACAACAATACGCCGCTGACCGAAACGCCTGTTTTGGCGCCGGGTGAGCGTTTTGGCGTGGTGATCGTTGCAACTGCGCCTTCGACCGCAACAAGCACGCAGTCGGAAACCATCGTTTTGACCGCCACAAGCCAGCTTGATGGCACCATCACCACAACCAACACGGACACCCTGACAGTCGCCACCGGCGCGATCATGGAACTCGTCAAGTCGATGACCGTCGACAAAAGCGCGGGCGACCCCAACATCGTGGATGCAGGTGACACGGTCAGCGTGACCTTGACCTATACCAACACGGGTCTGGCGGCATCTTCGGGTTACACTGTCAGCGACGTTCTGGACACCGATCTGCCCTACACCGTGAACACAGCCGAATGGAGCGATACAAGCGGGGCGCTGGATGAATCCAACGGCACGGCCGTCGACGCCACCAACGGTTCGGGCGAGACAATCGCATGGCAGGCCGACACCGGCGCCAACACCGTGGGTTTTGTCGTTTCAAACGTTGACCCCGGTCGCACAGGCAGCGTGACCTTCGATGTCACCATTGGATCTGCCGCAGATGCGGGCCTGATCGAAAACACCGCGACCCAGTCCGATGCAGGCACCAGCTATCCGGATTCAAACGTGGCTTCGGTCTATGTCGATGAACAGTACGCACATGTGATCGACGACAGTTTCACACAGTCGGATACCACCGTGCTGCGGTCGTCTACAGATGACAATACGGCCAATGATGTCGTGCTTGAAAGCTCGGACGTGTCGCAGGGTGGCACGGTGTCATTCGAATTTGTGGTTGGCAACGCTTCAAACGTGGCCGACGCCTATACGCTGTCCTATGCGAACGATGACTTCCCCGCAGGAACGACCTTCCGCATCGTGGGTGCTGATGGCGCGACCCCGATCGTTGGGCAAATCCCGCTTGCGGCGGGCACCGGCACCAAGGTGACCTTGATCGCAACGCTTCCGTCGGATGCAACGCCGACGGCCTCAGGAGCTACGAACTATACCGCAACCATCACGGCAACTTCCGTGGACAGCGGGCAGGTCAACACCTCGACCGCCGAATTCGACGGCGCGGTTCTGGGCGCGGCTGTAGATCTTGAAAACGCGGTTGCCGGTTCCGAAGGCGATGGAGCGGCCCCGACGGATGGTGGCAACCCTTGGGTAACCACGTCTACCGATCCGGGCGAAACCATCACCTTCCCGATGACGATCGAAAACCAGGGCCCGACGTCGGACAATTATAACCTGACACTCGCCGCACCGTTGCCCGATGGCTGGACCTATGTGTTCCAACTGGACGACGGCACCATCGTCACCAACACTGGCACCATTCCTTCGGGCAGCACCGCGACGTTCAACGTTGTGATCACCCCCGCAGAGGACGCCGCGCCGGGCACAACCCAGTTCGAAGTGGTCGCAACCTCGCCCATCTCGAACCAGAGCGACAGCATTGTCGACGCCGTGACCGTAAACGAAGTGGTTGATGTGTCGATCACCGCCGACCAAACCGTGCAAGCGGCACCGGGCGGCACCGTGGACATCGTCCACACGATCACCAACGAAGGCAACATCGCGATCACCGAAGGTGCCCTGACGGCCGCTGGTCTGAGCGACTTCTCGGGGGCGATCTATCACGATGCCAACGACAATGGCGTGTTGGACAGCACAGATCCGATTGTCGACAACATCGATGATCTGGGTGGCCTTGCTGTGGGTGAAACCGCAACCCTGATTTACCGTGTCCAGACAGGGCCGGTTCCGGGAACCACCGAAGAAGCCACAATCACCGTCGGCTCCAGCCTGAACTCGGGCGCAAAGACTGATGGTGATACTGGCGACAACGCAGTGACGGACCAGATCGTGGTGATTTCCGGCGACGTGACCTTGGTCAAGACGCAGGCGATTGATCCCGCTTGTGACGGCAACCCGGGCACCTTTACCCGCGAACGTCAGAATGTCGAACCGGGCCAGTGCATTCGCTACCGGATCGAAGCGGCCAACACGGGTACAGCGTCGGTTTCGGACGTGACGATCATGGATATCGTTCCGGCCTACACCGCCTACCACACCTGTGGCGCGCTGTGTGACCCGGCCGTTGAACCGGCTGGCACCTCTGCGGTGAACACCGCTTCGGTTCCGCAGATATCTTCGACCCACGGCACGCTTGCGCCGGGTGGTTACGGAGCTCTGGAATTCACCGTTCGCGTGGATCAGTAAGCCAACCGCCTTCCCCGGGTGTGTCCCGGGGAAGGCCCATTGCCTTTTTGCGCAATCTACTGCCCGGAGCGCGTGTTTCTTATGTTCAAGTCCCCGATATCCAGTCTGACGTCCCTTGCCGCCTCCGCCCTTGTTGCGTTGCAGGTCGCTGGTGCGTTTAGCCCCGCCTTCGCCAGCCCGCCGCCAGCGGGCACGCTGATTGTTAACGAAGCGATCACCACCTATTTCAACCCGTCGCTTGGCATTGTTGAGACGGTGTTCTCCAACCGCGTCGAGGCGCAGGTGGCCGAGGTCGCTTCGGTTACCATCGACGGGTTCAACGATGTGACCCTGTCGCGCGGCGCCACTGATGCGCACCACTTCTCGCTGCTCAACACCGGCAATGTCGATGTGTCCGTTTCGCTGGATCTGGATCCGGATAGTGAACACGGCCTGTTGGATGGGCAGGTTCTGGTGCTGGACACAAACAACGACGGCATCGCATCTGCCGAAGAACCCCGCGTTCAAGGCGGCGATATGATCGACATCGCCTACGGCCAGTCGGCAACGCTGATCTATGTGTTCCAAGTTGCGCCGTCTGCGCCGTTGGGCGCTCAGGCCATGACCGGGATCGATATCGAAGCAGCAACTGTCATGTCCGGTGGCACGGCGCCCAGCCCGGTTCCCGTGACGATCGCGGGCCGTGGCGAAGGCCGCGTGACTGTGGTTGAAGGCACCTTTGAACTGGGCAAAAGCGCAGACCTGCGCATTCTGCCCGATCAGGACACAGAAATCGAATTCAGGCTTGATCTGCGCAATGATTCCGAAGATTTGATCCCGGCCTATTCCCACATCGGCGGCGACCCTATCCGCATCGACGGCCAAGAGGTTTCGGGCATTCTGGTCACCGATCCAATCCCGCTGAACACGGTGTTTGCAAGCTTTGGACAGACAGGGGGGTTCACCCCGCTGTTTCATCTCTTTGGCACGGCAGAATTTGACTTTGTTACAACCCAACCTGCGGATCCATCACAGATCAATGCGCTTGGGTGGTTTTGGGACGGACCGTATGGCGTTGGCCAAAGTACCGACCTGACCTTTGCCGTCCGCGTGCCTGTACAACACGGCGACGTGGACGTGACCAACACAGCCGGCGTTTTTCATCCCGGTGGGTGGCAATATGATCTGATCACCTCGAACCCGATCACGGTCGAGGTGCCTTCGATCCGTGACATCGACCTGACTTTCGACGACGACTTTGGTGTGATTGACGGTGACACCCGCCTGACTGTGACCGGCGGCGCGTGCAACGCGACCGGCGATGTTGATAGGGTCGAGATCACGGTGTCCAGCAACATAACCGGTGACGTCGAAACCGTTGTCGCAACCGAAACCGGCCCGAACACAGGCGTTTTTGAAACCGGCCCATTGCCAATCGCAGAAATGCCAAACCCGGTGCGCAACGATGGCGTGGTGGCCTCTGCCCCCGGCGACTGGCTGGCGGCATACGCAGAATGTGGCACGTCGCGGCTTGAGGCGTCTCTTCCCATCAATCCCGGCAACTTTGTCTTCAACAGTGTGTCCAACGCGACGGTGGCCGATGCGATCATCGTCCTGACGCAGGACGCTGCCACAGCCAGCGCGCAACGCGCGACAAGGTTTGATACCCTACGCACCCTGTCCGACGCGCGCGGCTATTTCGCATTGGGATCCGCCCCGGCAGGGCGTTACCGCATCGACGTGACACCGCCGCAGGGCCTGACCTTTCCGTCTGTCCGTACGGATTTCGGGGGTTTTGGGCGCCGTGTCGATCGTGCTGCAGGCTATGGCCAAAGCTTTGATCACCCCGGTGGCGTTGTGAACATCACCGACATTCCGCTGGACCCGGTCTATGACCTGCCCATTGGCCTGCAAAAACAGGTGGACCGGCCGCGCGTGTCCACGGGCGAAGTGGCTTTGTACACCCTGATCGCGTCCAACAACATGGATCAGGCGCTGACCCTGTCGAAACTGCGTGACATGCCGCCTGTTGGCGCGGTGTATGTGAACGGCTCTGCACGACTTGATGGTCAGGCGATTGCCGATCCTGCGCCTTTGGCAGATGGGTCGCTGGAATTCGATCTTGGTCTGATCCAGCCCCGCAGCGATGCACGCCTGACCTATGCGTTGCGGTTCGGTCCGCAGGCTCGGGCCGGGAAGCTGACAAATACCGCTTTCGTCAGCGGGTTTCAGGCAGGCACCGGGATCGAACAGGTTTCTCCAACCGCGCAAGCTGCCGTGACACTGGACAACCGCGGCGGCGTGCTGTCGCGCGAAGCGGTTGTCATCGGGTCTGTCTTTATGGATTGCGACGGCGACGGGATGCGTGGCGATGCCAGCGAACCGGGTGTGCCGGGCGTGCGGATCATCACACAGGAAGGCCTAACCGTTGTCACCGACATCGACGGCAAATATTCCCTGTTTGGTTTGCGCCCTGTCACGCACGCTTTTGAACTGGATCGCCGGACCCTGCCCAAGGAGACCAAGGCAATGGCCACGCGCGCCACCGATCTGGGGCGTGGTGGATCGCGTCTGGTGGATCTTAAGGCTGGTGAGCTCAAGGCGGAACGCTTTGCGCTGGACGGGTGTACGCCTGCGGTGATGGCGGAAATCGAACAGCGCCGCGCCGTGTTCCTGGACCGCGCCGAAGATGCACCTGACCGGTCGCTTGATCTGCCGATCACTGCCGCGCGCCCTGAACGCCGCTCGGCCCGGTCCGAAGCGGGCATTGGCGCAACAAGCCACCTGCGGCCCGAGGACGTGCCGCTGCGCGCAGGGCAAGCGGGTAAGGCCCCCGAAGAACGCCAATCGTTGGAAGATCAGGTGCGCGACCTGACCAGCACGCTTGGCTTTATCGACCTGCCCGACCAAAGCACCACCCGCCGCAACACCCTGACACTGCGGGTCAAAGGCCCGGCGGATCTGACCCTTGCGCTAAAGCTGAACGGCGAAACCGTCGCGGCCAATCGTATTGGGGAGCGCACGGTCTGGGAAAAGGGCAATGTGCAGGCGCTGGAATACGTGGCCATCCCGCTGCGTGCAGGGCGCAATACGCTGGAACTGGTGGGCACCGATCCCTTTGGCATCACGCGCGGCGCCGCGACCGCCGTCATCAAGGCCCCCGGTGCGCCGGTGCGGATCGAATTGAACGCCCCACGCGAAGCGGTGGCCAGCAGCGGCACGTCTGTTCCCGTTGTCTTGCGCATCACGGATGTTGCCGGCTTGCCGGTCGAAACGTCGGCCATGGTCACGCTGAAGGCGCGCAATGCCACATGGGGCGTTACAGACATTCGCCCGGAAACCCCCGGTGTGCAGATCTATGTCGACAAAGGCGAAGCCACGCTGGACCTGATGGCGCCGCAAACCTCTGGGCCGGACGTGATCGAAGCGATCAGCGCCTTTGGCAAGGCAGAACACCGCCTGTCATGGGTCCCCGATTTGGATGAACGCATTCTTGTGGGTGTCATCGAAGGCGCGGTTAACCTGAGCGATGCAAACGACCTGTTGGAAACCGATCAGCTTAGTCCGTTCGAAGACACGGCCACCGGCCTGCGCGGCGAGCTGTATCTGAAAGGGCGCATTCGCGGCGATGCCCTTTTGACCCTGCGCTACAGTTCCGACCGCGACACCCAAGACCGCCTGTTCCGGGACATCCGGGCCGATGAGTATTACCCGGTCTATGGCGACAGCTCGGAACGCGGTTATGACGCGGCCTCAGGCTCGAACCTGTTCATCAAAGTAGAAAAAGGCGCGAACTATGTCCTGTATGGTGACATTGCCGTCGAACCGGGTTCCGATGCATTCAAGCTGGGTGGCTATTCCCGCGTAACCACGGGCGTTAAGGCGCATTGGGAAAACGAAGAGGTGCAGGTCACCGTCTTTGCCGCCCACACGCGCCAAAGTCAGAAGATCATCGAGATCGACGGGCGCGGCGTGTCTGGCCCCTACGACGTCGCCCTCGACGGTCTGCGCGCGGGCAGCGAACGAGTAGAGATCCTTGTGCGGGATCGCGATACCGGCGAAGTCCTGACGAGCCTGCAGCAGCTGCGCCTGAGCGATTATGTGCTGGATTATTTCCGCGGCGCAATCATGTTCCGTTCGCCAGTGCGCATGGCCGATGCACAGGGCAACCCGATTTCGATCCGCATCACCTTTGAAACCGAAGATGACAGCACCGAACGCTACTGGCTTTATGGTGGCGAGGTGCTGTGGACTCCGGACGAGCGGACCGAATTGGGGTTGCGGCTGGTTCATGCGGATGCAGAAAAACTTACCAACGATCGTGAACGCATCATTGCCGGTTTCCTGCGCCATTGGGTCAGCGAAAACACGCGGATCGAAGCAGAGATCGCCCGGTCCGAAGATGGCTTTGGTCGCGTGGGTCATGGCGCACGGCTGCGCGTGGATCACCACATGAAGGCTGGACGATTGACGGTCGAGGCCGCACATACAAGCACCGATTTCGCCCCATCGGGATCGTCAGAACGTGCGGGCATTGACAGGTTGTCGGTGGAACTTGCCAACCGTCTGGACGAAACCACCAACCTGACGGCGCGCGCCGAATACATCCGCGACCGCGTGGCCAACACGGAAATCGCCCGCGCCGAGGCGCTGATCGAAGAAACCGTGGACGCCAACACCGTGGTGCGCTCTGGCCTGCGCTGGGAAAAGGATTTCCGCGCAACACAGGACAACGTGAACCTGTTCGGCCTGCTGGGGGCCACATGGACCCCGGATCCGGAAAAGGCGCTGACCTTCGGCATCGACATCGTGACTCCGGCCCTTGGCACTGCGGACGGGTATGTGCGCATGACGATGCAGTACCTTGTCACGCCAGACGTCAAGATCGAGGCTGAGGCCGAGATCGCGCTGGATGGCAAAGGCAACCAGCAAACACCGACGCATCTGCGTTTTGCGGTGGATTACCGCGTGAACCACGTGCTGACTGGCCGGACCGAACTGATCGGCAACGGCGACGGGCTGAACGAGATGCAGCTTTTGCAGGGGTTCCGGGCTGGATGGGATCTGGCGGAAAACGTCGCGCTGCACTTTGGTGTCGAACACAGCCAGGGGCTTTGGGGGGGCACCGAATGGCTGACCGCCGCAACCATAGGACTGACATGGGAATCCGATGATGGGTCTTTGGTGGGTGAGGTCGACTTTGAGCAGACATGGGAAGATGACGGAACCACCTTTTATCTGAATGCAGGCACTGCGTGGCAAGCCACGCCTGATCTGTCGGTTGTGGGCCGTGTGCGCCACGCGGTTGATGACCGGGGCAACGGCCCGCGACACGTCCGGCATCGCACCCGCATTGGCGCCGCGTTCCGCCCGGCCGAAGACCCCCGTCTGGCGGTTCTGGCGTGGTACGAGCGCCGGTACGAAAAATCCAACACCAGCCGCGACACCCACCTGTGGAGCTTTGCCGCCAACTATGAAGCCAGTGAAAACATCGAGCTGCGCGGCAAATACGCAGGCCAGTTGGATCGCACCGATTTCGGCGGTGGCGTGACCGATGAAACCCTGACGCAGCTTGCCCAAATCGGCGCCGATTTCGATCTGGCCGACGACAGGTTCCGTCTGGGCCTTCAGGCGTCACATATCTGGGACAACCACGGGTACGCAACCAACGCCTTGGGCGCGGAATTCGGTGTGGTGCTGAACAAGGGCACGATGCTGACGATCGGGTACAACCACCTGACCGAAAAGGCGCCCAGCCGTAGCGCGATTGTCGACGATGGCCTGTATTTCCGGGTACGCGTCCTGTTGGACAGCACCCTGTGGGATAAACTGGACAACTGGCTGGGTTAACCGCCTAACGCCCGGCCACACATGGCCGGGCGAAAACGCTTGAGCCCGGCGTTTCTGAACACCCAAACACACATGCGAATGATCTCGGCAGGCTCGAGGAAGCTCTGGTGTGGGTCACTGATACCAGATCAAGGATCGAGGCCGCCTTGACTGCTGCGGAAAAGCCGATGACTGCGGCGCCACAGGCCAGTGTTCGCAGCACCCACAGACATAGCGAACACATGTCTTAAGCTTTCGTAGCAGCGCCAGGTGCGCTAGTGTCTTGTG
>CANNZV010003968.1:66725-91717 GCA_947561585.1 Caprella mutica
CTTATTGTCTCTTGATTGGGCATGGGCATTACAGAAAAGGTGGGGGCGCCCGCCAAAAATTGCAGGCACCCCCAAAACGCTGCATCGCTCTGCCCAGCCAACGCAGCGTATCCTGTTCATTCAGGCTGTAGACCAGCCCCCCAGTGCAGGCGCCGCGATGGTGAGGGACAACACCCCACCACGACGCCATGCACGACATTCACGGAGCGATTTCGACCCGGAATGTCACGCTTCCGGTTTCACCCGGTGCGTAATTCCCTGCGCAGTCCCAGCGCAATTCCCCGGCATAGCCGGCATTGTTCGTAGCCGGAGCCGCAACAGTGCAGACCAGACCGGCCCCCACCGACACTGGCGATGGCACAGCGGCCGCCAGTCGGGTGTAAGCCGGGGTCTGATCGTAGATCACCACGTTCGACGCAAACGCCTGTGACGGGTTACGCAGAATGATGCGGTATTCCAGCACGTCACCTACGGCCCCGCGTTTGAATTGCCTTCACCTGTGCCTTGCGTCAGGTTCGCGACCGTCTTGGTCAGCTCCAGCCGTCCCCTCTGCGCCCGCCCCTGTCAGGCGGTCAGTATTGGTGTTGGTTTCGGAATACGTGATCCCGCTGTATGTGGTTGTCGCAATCAGGTCGTAGGCAAAAACCGATCCCTGACCGATCCCGCCATTCGCGGACACCCGCACGACGACACAGGCGCGTATCTGCCGCAATGCTTTGCGCACCGGACAGAACGGCTTCGGGTGTGCCATCGCAATCGGCGTCGGCAAAGAGCGTGGCGCTGAAACCGTCTGGTGGGCTTTGGGTGACTTCGGCAAGCGAAAAGGTCACCTGCCCCGCGCTGTCCGCCCTGTAATCATGTGCCAGCGTCACGACCTGCCCCGCCGTAATGGTGGCCTCTTGGCTTTGCGTCAGGGTGGCGCGCTGAATCACGCCAAAGTCGATCCCGGCATAGTCGGTTGCCAAGGCAGGCGTGAAGGTCAGGCTGCCATCGCGTGGATCGGCATTCACCAACGCGGGCAAAGCCTGCGCGGTTTCGCTGACAAGAACGCTGCCTGCATCAGGCGTGACGGTTACAGTCACCGCCCCGGTAAACCCCAGCGGAACGGCAAAGCTCCAGCGGCCGTCCGCCGCGACCACGGTTTCTCCGATCAGGGACGCGCCATCGTCGTAGAACGCCAGCGTTGCGTATGCTCCACCTGCTTCTGAGCTGCCCAAGATTCCGTCATGCGCGGATGCGCCCCCTGCCCCGTTGTCTTTGAACACGGTGCCGGACAGCACTTGCCCGCCCGTGATCAACGTGACCGAAGCGCTGGCTTCGTCGTCGTCGGCCAACCCGTCTGACAGATCATCGGTGGCATGTCCCACGTTCGGATCGCTGTCCGGATCGTCCTGAGCCGAGGCGATGATTTCGGCCCGGTTCAGATGAATGCCATCGGCCTGCATCACGGTGCTGATCGTCAGCGTCACGTTTGCGCCCGAAGCTAGGTTTGTCACATCCCAATTGCCGGTCACCGGATCATAGGCGCCGCCCGCAGTGTCGGATACATAGGTAAATCCCGATGGCAGCAGATCCCGCACCTGTACCGCCGTGGCCGTCCCCGGCCCGGCATTCGACAATGTCAGGACAAAATCGATGCCCGTGCCTGCCTGCGCCTGGCTGACAGGGGATCCATCCACGGTCAGCTGCGCCACCTTGTCCAACGACAGGTCTGCGGTGGGCGGATCGGTGACTGTCACTGTTATTGTCGCCGGATCACAATTCGTTGCGTCGCCCGCTTCGCAGATTTCATAGCTGATCGTGTAGACCCCGATCGGCGTGCCTGCCGGGACAGTCACCTGCCCTTCCTGCGGACCCGACGTTTCAAGAAACGGCACGTCAGCCCCGACGCTTAGCGGCGTCGCGGGTGTCAGAACGTTGGTATCCACGTCGGCGACAGTCACTGCCACGCCGTTCACTGTGTCATTCTCAAAGGCATCACCGGCGGTGCCCCCAACCGACGAAATGGAAAAACTGTCATCGTTCGCTTCTGGCACGATCGGCGTACAGCTCACGGCCTTCAGCATGAAGTCGTCCCAAAGCACAACCTGGGTATAGGGCTGGGCATCGTCCTTACCAGCAGCAAAGCTGTAAAACGGGAAGACACGCACATGGTAGGTTGTTGATGGTGACAGGCTTACCACCTCACCGCTCGCGTCGTAGTGGCCAAAGTTGTAAATGGCCGACCCAAAGTCATCGACGAATTTTCCGGGGATCGAACCGGGCAGGTTGCCGTTGTCCATTTGAGTATCGGACATCAGCGTGACGGGGGTGCCAAAGCCTGCATCGTCATCAATCTGGACGACAAAGCGATACTGCCCCGACGCCTGATTGTGCGATGGCTGTGTCGCGTCATACCCCGCGATCCCGATGCCATAGATTTCAACCGCGTTGGTAAAGTTTTTCGTCGTGAAGCTGTAGCTGATGTATCGGGACGGATCAAAACTGGCTGGAATGGTCGAACGGTCGATATTGATATCGTTGAAGTTGATTGTCGCTGTCAGCCCACTTGCGCCATAGGCCCCGATGCTATCGAAGACATCGGTCTGATCAATCGACCCGCCCGGACCGGAGTTGTGGTCCCAACGCATTGCGATATCTGCCCAGACATTTCCTGTTGGGCTGGCGACGTCGCAAATGCTGGATGCAAGCCCCGACCCCGGGCCATAAGGGCTGGTCGGTGGCGGCGTATAGGTATGGGTAAAGGTACAAAGTGCGCCGCTCCCGTCGCCCAGCGACAGACCATCACTTGGATCGGGATCTAAGACACCCTGACACGAAAGCGTCGTGACATAGTCCAGATACGGCGAACTGCTCAGGGTATATGTCCCCGCAGTCACATCGACGTCTGTGATGGCTGCGGCCCCACTGATCCCCGACGCGACGGTCCCAGCGCCATTGTCAAAGCTCAACACGAAATCCGACGCCGACGCCGCCCCCCCGGCGCCGTTGTCGACGACCGATTGCAGCGTGATCTTAGGATCCTGCAACGTCACGGTTGTGGACGGCTTGAACGCCCAGACCATACCGCCGGATCCTGCGTTAAAAACGTATAGCTTGGTCTCGGTCACTGGAACGTCAAAGCTATACGAAACGTCGTGCCCATCGATTTCGCCACACATGTTTAGCAAAACATCGGATGACGACACTGGTTCTAGCGCGACCAGTGCGTTGAACTGTTTGATATTGTTGATGTTATTGCTTGGATTGCAAAAGACGGTATCGGGGTCGTTTACAACGAAACTGCCAACATAGTTCCCACTGCCACCAAAGCTGTTGGTTCGGTCAACCGACACAATCGCGCCGGCGGGGCTGAAATCGCCTCCGGTGCCGTTGATTGTCCAAGTGCCGGTATCAGCCCAGGCATACCCGTCGCGCACTTCGCCGGCGCTGGGTTGACCGGCCGTTAGGCTTAGAATGTTCGCGATATTCATCGAATCCAGCGTGAAGGGCGTCGGAGAATTCAGCGTGCTGTACTTCCATACAACAATGTCGTCTTGGAATGGATCGCTCCAAACCTGTTCGCCCCACAATTGCGGATCGGCGCCGTAGACCGCGTAACTCAGCGTCGTCGGCGTTGTGGCCGCATCCATGGTAATATCAAGACAGTAGCTGGGATTGAATTGCGCATCACACAGCCGCATCCCACCGGGAATGCCTGATCCATAGTTCAGGGTAAATGTTGTCGCCGCCTGACCGACCTGCGCAGGTGCCAAAAGCGCGAGGCCAAGGGACAGTGCAGTGGGGCGAAACAAGGCTCTGGGCAGAGTGAGTTTCATGCGCCTACTCGAATATGCTTGTCATGTGACGGTCAAACTGCGCCCAGCTGATGGTCGCGACGTTCCCTGCATATCCATGATAGGTGGACTTGCCCGAACTGTTCGGCAAACCAGCCCAGATACGAGACAGGTTGTTCATGAATTTCTCGCGGCCAAGTGTGCCGCGTGTGAAGCCCACGTATCCCGCGTCCTGCAGCAGCATGTCCGCCAGCAGATCTTGTGTTTTTGCGTCAAACCGCGTGTCCAGTGGCAGGCCGCTGCGATTGATCAGCGCGCGCAGAGTTTTGGGGATGAACTGGTAACGCCCGATGGCATGGTTTTGCCCCGGCGTTGCGTGGACCCAGTGCAGGATGTCGCGCAGGGTCAGGTGTGTCGGGCGGTTGGGCGGCAGAATGCGCGCACCGTAATGCACTGCGTCATACCCTTTGCTGCCCGCTTCGGCGGCAGCGATCAGGCTTTTCAGGCGGTCCGCTTCGGTCTTGCCTGTCAGCCGGATATAGCGCGGGCTGCTGCGCGTCGACACGATTGGATTGAGCGCGGCGCGTAAAGCAGACGAAGGAAGCGCAACTTGCGCAGGATCAGATGCGAACAGGCCAAAGCCGCCGCCCCAGCCCTTGCCAAGCTGTGCATAAGAGGCTGACACGTCAGCCGATGCTCCCGGTGCAAGACTGCACAGGGCAATAAGAACCGCCGGGACGGCGGCCCGTTTGAATGTGAAAGACATGACGTCCCCTTTCAATTCGGAGAGCCCGGTCTTCGGGCGGGCAGTAGGACTACAGTCATGCTGCGGAATCAGCCCTCGCGTCTTGCCTGTAAACGGACAGTGGGGATGCGCATTTGGCGAGCGGAGTACCCGAAAGAACAGGTGATTTGCCAAAAGGGACGCACTCTACCCCATTGGGATGTCCCCGCCCGGTGCAAGACTTTGGCCCATCCGGCGCGACGGTGCTTTCCCAAGGCGCCCGAAAAGGGTAGCTGGGTAGGGACTGTAATCCAAAGGCATGTCCATGACCCAAGACACGACCGGACCGGAATTCCTGACCGTCAAGGAACTGGCCGATCTGTTGCGCCTCAAGGAACGCAAGGTTTATGACCTTGCAGCATCCGGCACGGTGCCGTGTTCTCGGGCAACCGGCAAACTGCTGTTTCCGGCCCGCGAAGTGCGTGCATGGATCGCCAGCCAAAGCGCTGGACCACAATCAATGGACACGCCGCGCCCGCCGATCCTTTTGGGCAGTCACGATCCGCTTCTGGATTGGGCGATCCGGCAATCGGGCTGTGGGTTGGCGACGTTCTTTGATGGCTCTTTGGATGGCCTGAAACGCTTTCGCGCAGGCGAAGGTGTGGCGGCGGCGCTGCATGTGTACGAACCGGATCAAGGGCGCTGGAACATTGGCACGGTTCAGGACATCTGCACGGGCGAAAACGCCGTTCTGGTCGGGATCGCGACCCGCCAGCGTGGGCTGGTATTGCGCCGCGACGGCCCCACCGTTTCCGGGATCAGCGGTTTGCCGGGCCTGCGCCTTGCCCCGCGCCAGCCGGACTCTGGCACCGACCAGCTGTTCCGGTTCCTACTGGCGGATGCGCAGATCGCGCCAGACGCGCTGACCTTGTCACAGGTGGCCCGGACCGAAACAGAGGCCGTCCAGTCGGTTGCGCGTGGCGAAGCGGATGTGACCTTTGGCCTTGAGACCGTCGCGCGCGATTTTGGCCTGACGTTCGTGCCCGTGATCGAAGAGCGCTTTGACCTGCTGGCAGACCGTCGCGCTTGGTTTGAACCGCAGATGCAGCGACTCATGGCGTTCTGCCACTCCGAAGCGTTCCGCGAAATGGCCGAACGCATGGGCGGCTACGACCTGACCAGCCTTGGCCAGATCCGGTGGAACGCTTAGTGTCGCCAACCAACATCAATGCACAACATGCGTCAGAGCACCAAAACGCCATCGTGTATTCATTTGCATCTGGGCGCATATCATCATTATTTTCAAATCTTTCAGAATAGAGTTGTCGCCTCTTTGCGGGTGGTCCATGTGACTTGCGTGTCGCATATTTTGACCAACTTATAATTTGCCGTGAGGAGCATTCATGAGCACCAAATATTTTGCGCCGCACGGCGGGCTTCCGGGGCAAGACCAACTTTTGACTGACCGCGCGATTTTTAAGGACGCTTACGCGGTGATCCCAAAAGGTACGATGCGCGACATCGTCACCAGTTTTCTGCCCTTCTGGGAAGACACGCGCCTATGGGTGATTGCCCGTCCCCTAAGCGGGTTCGCGGAAACCTTTTCGCAATACATCATGGAAGTACAACCCAGCGGCGGATCGGACCGCGCCGAACTGGACCCCGAGGCCGAAGGCGTGCTGTTTGTCGTCGAAGGCACCGCAACCCTGAACGTGGCGGGCGAAAGCTATGAATTGACGCCGGGCGGATACGCCTATCTGCCGCCCTCCAGCGGCTGGACCCTGCACAATGCGGCCCAAGATGTGTTGCGGTTTCATTGGATCCGCAAAGCGTATGAAGCCGTTGACGGGCTGGATACGCCGGACGTTCTGGTGCTGAACGAAAACGACATTGAACCAACACCGATGCCCGGAACTGACGGCAAATGGGCCACCACCCGCTTTGTCGATCCGGCAGATCTGCGCCATGACATGCACGTGACTGTCGTCACATTCGAGCCCGGTGGCGTGATCCCGTTTCTGGAAACCCACGTAATGGAACACGGGCTGTATGTGCTGGAAGGCAAGGCAGTCTACAATCTGAACAACGATTGGGTCGAAGTTGAAGCGGGCGACTATATGTGGCTGCGCGCGTTCTGCCCGCAAGCGTGTTATGCAGGTGGCCCGGGCCGGTTCCGGTATCTGCTGTACAAGGATGTAAACCGCCACATGGCGCTTCGGCCTATTCGCAGAACGGGCGGCTAAGGACAGCGGCTGAAAACCCCTTTCTGACAATGAAAACCGTTCGTGACTAAGCTGGCGGCCAATCAGCTTTTTCTTGGCGGCTTTAATTTACCACTTGCTTAATTAACTATTTAGTTTATTAAAGTGCCATGGATACATCTGACCAGCTTGATGCCGCCTTTGCCGCATTGGCCAACCCCACCCGCCGAGCGATGCTGGCGCGGTTGGCGCAGGGCGATGCAACCGTGAACGATTTGGCAGAGCCCTTCGATATGTCCCTGCCCGCCATATCCAAGCACATTCGCGTGCTGGAGAATGCCGGTCTGATTACACGGGGCCGGGACGCGCAATTCAGGCCGTGCTCTCTGAATGCAGAGCCGCTGCAGGTCGTTGCCAACTGGGCGGATCAGTATCGCCACATCTGGGAGGCGCGCTTTGACGCGATGGCCGGAATTCTGCAAACCATGAAGGATACGAATGATGAGTGATCAGCAAAACTGGGTCAGGATACAGCGCACGTTTGACGCTCCAATAGATCAGGTGTGGAACCTTTGGACGGACCCGGACCTGTTCAAGACATGGTATGGCCCCAGGGGCATGTCCGTTCCAACCGCTGAAATGGACGTCGTGGTTGGCGGGCTGCGCAAGATTTGCATGGAGATGAAGACCCCCGAGCGCACCATGTCGATGTGGTTTACTGGCGTCTACAAAGAAGTCAATCGCCCGTCCCGGCTGGTCTACACCGAAAGCATGTGCGACGAAAACGGAACGATCATCTCGCCCCAAAGCATGGGGATGCCAGCGGGCCATCCTGACATTACCGAAGTCATCGTCGATCTAAGCGAAGCCGATGGAAAGACACTGATGACGATGGTGCATGTCGGTGTGCCCCAAGGTTCAGCAGGTGAAGGCGGATGGAACCAAGCCTTTGACAAGCTTGCCGGGCTTATGGCGGGCGTCTGAGACTGACTGCCACTCAAGTTCCGTGATCCAGCAACAAAAAGCGGCGCACCATTGTGCGCCGCTTTGGCTTTTGTCAGCAGGCGGCAATTTGGTCGCCGTCCGCTTTCATACCTCATCGCCGTTTCAAAGCGACCCGGTACCGTTCCCTTTCATGCCGCCCGACACTTCTTCGGTGGCTTCGTCCGCCAGTTCTTGCGGCAAGACAAGGTTAAGAACGATGGCGATCAGTGCAGCAGGCAGGATGCCCGAGGTTGCCAGCACCTTGAGTGTCCCCGGCAAGTATTGCAGCGCGCCCGGTTCCAACTGAAGACCCAGACCCAGCGACAAGGCAATCGCAAAGATCACCATGTTGCGGCGGTTCCAGTCCACGTCAGACAGCATCGAAATACCCGCCGCGACAACCATGCCAAACATGACAATCACACCGCCGCCAAGAACTTCGATCGGGATTGACGAAATGATCGCACCGATTTTCGGGATCAGGCCACAGACGATCAGGAAGATCGCGCCAATGGTGACCACGTGGCGGCTCATGACGCCAGTCATGGCAATCAGGCCAACGTTCTGGCTGAACGACGTGTTGGGCAATGCGCCAAACAGGCCAGACACTGCAGTGCCCAGACCATCGGCAAAGGTTGCGCCCTGAATTTCGGTGTCCGTGGCTTCGCGTCCTGCGCCGCCTTTGGTGATGCCTGACACATCGCCAACGGTTTCGACAGCCGACACAAACGACATCAGGCAAAACCCGATGATGGCCGCGACGCTGAACTCGATGCCAAAGTGCAATGGGTTGGGCAGGGCAAAGCTGGCAGCCCGGCCGACGTTGCCAAGATTGACTTCGCCCAGCATGAACGCCAGCGCATAACCTGCGATCAAACCGATCAGCACTGCCGACACTGACACCATACCGCGGGCAAAGAATTTCAACCCCAGCGTAACGATGATCACTGTTCCGGCCATAAGCCAGTTGATGCCACTGCCGTATTCCGGTTTGCCGATGGCTGGCACACCGCCTGCCGCGTACTGAATGCCAACCTTGACGAGCGCAAGACCGATCATGGTGACAACCAACCCGGTGACCAGCGGCGGCAACGCAAATCGGATCTTGCCGATAAACAACCCCAGCACCGCGTGGAACAAGCCGCCTACGACGATACCGCCCATCAGGACGGCCACGGCATCCACACCTTTGCCCGCAACCAGCGGGATCATGATCGGGATAAAGGCAAACGATGTGCCCTGAACGATGGGCAGCTTGGCGCCAACAGGGCCAAGACCGATGGTCTGAATCAGCGTTGCGATGCCCGCAAAGAACATCGACATCTGGATCATGTAGATCATCTGCGGAAAGTCAGGGCTGTTCGAGCCAAAGCCAAAGCCCGCGGCACCACACACGATGATCGCCGGGGTGACGTTAGACACGAACATCGCCAGAACGTGCTGGATGCCCAACGGGATCGCCTTGGCGAGCGGTGGGGTGTAGTTTGGATCGCGGAGCTGCTCCGGCGTTCCGATGGATGTATCAGCCATGGTTTTGTCCCTCCATTTTGCTGTTGGATGGGCCGTTTCTCCTCCGGACGACCCACCAGACTTAGCTCTCGACCACCTCCCAAGGCGTTTCGAACCAATGTTCTTGCAGATTTGCGCCCTCGCCGATCCGATCTATCACGGCAAACAACCCCGACCCTGCGATCGGTGTAAGAACGCCGTGCCACGTATTTCGGTGAAAGTTGATTGCCTGCCCCGGTTGGGTCAGGAACGCCTGTGGCTTTTCCGGGATACCGCCCAAATCATGGGCAACAATGACCAGAAATGCCTGCATAGACATCGGGATAAAGGCCTGCGACCCTTGCGGGTGACGCTCGACCATCTCCAACGCATAAGGCAGGGACCGCAATTGTGCCTGAAACAGGCTGATGCCTGCGCGCCCGTCGACAAGGTCCAGCGTGGCGCGATCATGGTAGCGGCCACAAAGCCCTTGATTGATGATCTTGTCCGGCGCCCCCGAGGTGTCCAACACTTCGCCAAAGGGGGCAAACGCTTGTGCCGTCAGCGGCTGAACGACGATCTGGCCGCTCATGCGCCCATCTTGTCCAATAGGCGCAACTCGGCGATGCGTTCCACCTGTCGGCAGGCTTCGGCAAATTCGGTCGCACGGTCGTTGTCGATGCGCCGATGAAAGGCCTCAAGGATCGACGCCTTGGTGTTGTCCTTGACCGCGATGATGAAAGGGAATCCGTGCCGCGAGACATAGTCGGCATTCAGCTTCTGAAACGTTTCGCGTTCTGCATCGGTCAGCAAGTCCAGCCCGGCGCCTGCCTGTTCGGCTGTACTTTCGGCGGTCAACCGTCCAGCGGCGGCAAGTTTGCCAGCAAGATCGGGATGCGCTGTCAGAACACCAAGGCGCCGGTCGTCGGACGCGGTGCGAAACACCCGCGACAGCGCGTTGTGCACCCCCGCCGATGTGTCATGCGTGGGCCCAATCCCCAGATCAAAGGCACCGTCGGCAATCCACGGGCTGTGTTCAAAGATGCCGCCGAATTCGGCCACAAAAGTGGCCTTGTCCATCTGAGAAGGCCGCGTGTGCCGAGACGGCGGATGCGTCGCCGCCCAATGGTCGGCAATCTGTTCGCGGGTGGCAAACCAGACGCCGTCATGGTGCATGAAATGGTCAAGCGCGCGTTTCAACGCCATGGCGCGGCCCGGACGGCCCGCCAGACGGCAGTGCAGACCGATTGACATCATCTTGGGCGCACCCGCCTGCCCTTCGGCATAAAGCATGTCAAAACTGTCTTTGAGATAACCTTCGAACTGCGCGCCATCGGTAAAGCCCGCTTGAATGGCAAAGCGCATATCGTTGCAGTCCATCGTATAGGGGACGATCAACTGGTCCTTGCCCCCGGCCTGAACCCAATACGGCAAATCGTCGGCGTAGCTGTCCGCGACATAGGCAAAGTCACCCGCGGCGGCGGCCAGATCAACCGTGTTCATCGAACAGCGCCCGGTGTACCAGCCGCGCGGTGGGCTGCCCACGACCTCGGTGTGCAGACGGATCGCTTCGGCAATCTGCGCACGCTCATCTTCGGGCGACATGTCCTTGTGTTCGATCCACTTCAGACCATGGCTGGCAATTTCCCAGCCCGCAGACTTCATCGCCGCCAACTGCTCCGGCGCCCGCGCCAAAGCTGTCGCGACACCGTAGACCGTAATCGGAATATCCTTTAGCAGACTGTGAACGCGCCAGAACCCGGCACGGCTGCCGTATTCATACAACGATTCCATGTTCCAGTGCCGCTGACCGGGCCAGGGCGCTGCACCGGTGATTTCGGACAAAAACGCCTCAGACGCGGCGTCACCGTGCAAAATGTTGTTCTCACCGCCTTCTTCGTAGTTCAGAACAATCTGAACAGCGATTTTTGCCCCACCCGGCCACTGTGCCTGTGGAACATTGGCCCCATACCCTGTCATGTCTCGCGGATAAGGTGTCACTTTGTTGTCCTTTTACTTGTGCAATGCTTAAACCAGAAAATACCGATTGTTTTTCAAAAAAAACAATAAGGAGCCTTCGGGCAGAGCGGCTTTGTCTATCGAGAGGCAATCAGCCTAGATACATGCAAACTTTGAGGAGAGTCTCAATATGACGGGTTATCTCACGACACATGTTCTGGATACGGCGCGCGGATGCCCTGCCGAAGGCATAAAAATTACGCTCTATCGGGTTTCCGGCAATTCTCACAAAAAGATCGCGGAAACAGTGACCAATGACGATGGGCGGACCGACACGCCAATCCTGCCGAAGGACGCGTTCAAGACCGGCACTTACGAACTCGTGTTCTATGCAGGAGACTATCTGCGCAGCAGCGGGCAAGCCGACGGCGACATCCTGTTTTTGGATCAGGTGCCCATCCGGTTCGGCATGTCCGACCCGGACGCGCATTACCATGTGCCGCTGTTGCTGTCGCCATACGGGATGAGCACCTATCGCGGCAGCTAGGCGAGTGGACGTCCCTGAGCGGTTGCCTTGATGGTTGCGGCGATCCGGTCGATCATAAATTCCATGAACAGCCGCGTTTTGGGGTCCTGCCTGCGGCGATGGGTGAACAGGCAGGCCATCTGGATCGGTTCAGGCGGAGTTTGCTGCGCAACAGGCACCAGACGCCCTGCGCGCAGGTGGTCTGCGATTTCGAAAACCGGCTTCATGGCCACACCATGACCGGCCAGCGCCCAATCTGTCAGCACATCGCCATCATCGGATTCATACCGCCCCGAGACACGAAACCGTTTTGCCCCGGCGGGCGTGGTCAGCAGCCATTGAAATTCGGTCGCACCGGGAAAGCGCAGGCTAAGGCATTCGTGTTTGCCTGCGATCAGTTCGTCCCCATTGGCTGGCATCCCGCGCTTTGCGATATAGTCAGGTGACGCACACAGGATGCGTTCCACATCTGCAATTTTGCGAATGCGCAGATTGCTGTCCTCGGGTTGGCCAAGGAAAAACGCCAGATCCAGCCCTTCGGTTGTCAGGTCCACCTTGCGGTCGGTCAGGCGCAACCGCACATTCACTTCGGGATAGTCTGCCAGAAAATCGGGCACCTGAGGCGCAATCAGCCTGCGCCCAACACCCAATGGCGCCGCCACATAAAGCGACCCTCGCAGGTTTTCCGTGATGTTCACAATCTGGGCTTCGGCGGTTTCGATCGCCTCTAGGATCTCTGTCGCCCCACGATAAAATGACTGGCCCTGTTCCGTTGGTGTCAGGCTGCGAGTCGTGCGCTGAAACAGGCGCACGCCCAGATGTTCCTCAAGCTGCGAAATCCGCGACGACGTCACCGCTGGCGAAATACGCAAATCGCGCCCTGCCGCGGACATACTGCCCAATTCGTAGACGCGCACAAAGGTGCGGATGTTGTCGATATAAGACATTGTTCCGATTTTTTTGATGCTGCTTGGTGTTTCATGGCAATACCAGAACAAACCTGTTTCGCCTAGTGTGCGACAGACGTCTAATCTTGGGAGCAAGGCCATGTATGATTTGGCAATTTTATGGGACTGGATCGCGTTTTCCGTCCGCTGGCTGCACGTGATCACCGCAATGGCCTGGATTGGCGCGTCTTTCTATTTCATAGCGCTGGACCTGATGCTGAAACCGGGCGATGGCCTGCCCGACGGCGCGCATGGCGAAGAATGGGAAGTGCACGGCGGCGGGTTCTACCACACCGTGAAATATATGGTCGCCCCGGCACAGATGCCCGAACACCTGACCTGGCACAAATGGCAAAGCTATTCCACATGGCTGTCGGGCGCGGCGCTTTTGATGATCATATATTGGGTCGGGGGCGAACTGTTCTTGCTGGACCCCACCAAAGCGGACCTTTCATTGTGGCAGGGCATCCTGATTTCCGGCGGTTCGCTGACCATCGGCTGGGTCCTGTACGACCAGATGTGCAAATCCAAGCTGGCCAACACGCCCACGCTGCTGATGCTGCTGCTGTTTGTGATCCTTGTGATCATGTCGTGGGGCTATAACCAGATTTTCACAGGCCGCGCCGCGCTGCTGCATCTGGGTGCCTTCACCGCGACCATCATGACAGCCAACGTGTTTTTCCAGATCATGCCGAACCAACGCATCGTGGTCGCCGATCTCAAAGCGGGACGCACGCCAGACGCCAAGTACGGCAAGATCGCCAAGGTGCGGTCGACCCATAACAACTATCTGACCTTGCCGGTGGTCTTTCTGATGTTGTCAAACCACTATCCATTGGCCTTTGGCACGCAATACGCGTGGATCATCGCCAGTCTGGTTTTCCTGACCGGGGTGACGATCCGCCACTACTTTAACACCATGCACAAAACCGGCAGCGGCCCGCATTGGACATGGGCCGTGACCGTGTTGCTGATGCTGGTCATCGCATGGCTGTCCACCGCGTCGTCCGGCAACACCTATGAACAGGCCGAAGCGCGGCCTCTGACCCCGTATGAACAGAAATACGCCTCGGCCGACAGCTTTGAAGACGCGTACTATGCGGTCGTCGGCAACTGTTCGATGTGCCATGCGCGCGAACCTTCGTGGGACGGTCTGCACTGGGCACCAAAGGGTGTCGTTCTGGAAACCGAAGGGGACGTTGCCCGCAATGCGGACCAAATTTATCTGCAGGCCGGGCTAAGCCACGCCATGCCACCGCCAAACGCGATCCAGATGGAGGACGACGCGCGCGCGCTGATCGTGGCCTGGGTGCGCGAAGTCCGCAGCCAGTAAACAACGGGGCAAAAGATGCACATCGGGTTGATTGGTTTCGGAAGCATTGGGCGCGAAGTACACGCGCGGTTCCGCAATGAACGGGCCTATACCTTCAGCGCACTCATGCGGTCAGGGCCGATTGATGCGCCCAACGATCTGCGCCGGGTCAACACGCTGGGCGATCTGATCGCAGGGCAGCCCGATTTGGTTGTCGAATGCGCAGGCCACGCGGCCGTGCGCGACTGCACCGTGCCTGTCCTAAGCGCAGGCATCCCGATGGTCATCGCATCGCTGGGCGCTCTTGCAGACTCCGCACTTGAGGCCGCCATTCACAAAGCCGCAAAGACCAAAGGCGCGCGCGTGATCTTTCCGTCCGGGGCCATCGGCGGGTTGGATGTGCTTCGCGCGGTTTCACGCTTTGGCGACGTGCAGATTGAGTATCAGGGCACAAAACCGCCCGCCGCATGGCAAGGGTCACATGCTGCCGACCTTGTGTCGCTTGGGGATCTGCGCGAACCTGTCGCGTTTTTCAAAGGCACCGGGCGCGACGCGGCGCTGATGTTTCCCAAGAATGCCAACGTGATCGCAGCGCTTGCCTTGGCCGGATCGGGGTTTGAAACGCTGAACGTCACCTTGGTTGCCGATCCGTCCGCACGTGGTAACGTCCACAGCTATACCGTCAGGTCGCCTGTGTGTTCGTACGACATGACCATCCACAACGTACCAACCCCCGGCAATGCACGGACATCGATGACCACAGTGCTGAGCATCGAACAGGAAATCCGGGCGTTCATATCTCCAGCCCAAACATAGGGAAGCCACCCCATGCTGCATCCGTTGCTAACCGCCCAGGACGTCGAAACCTATCAGCGCCAAGGTGTTGTCCTTGTCAAAGATCTGTTCCGGGATCAGGTTGATCTGCTGCGCGCCGGGATCGAACGCAACATGCAGGACCCCGGCCCTTATGCCGCCGAAAACCTGAAAGGCGGCGAAGCCGGGCGGTTCTTTGACGACTATTGCAACTGGGACCGCATCCCCGAATTTCGCGCTGCAATCAACGCATCCCCAGCAGCCCAGGTCGCGGCGGACCTGATGCAATCCGACACCGTGCAACTGTTCCACGACCACATTCTTGTCAAAGAGCCCGGCACCTCGAAACCCACCCCATGGCATCAGGACGGACCGTATTACTTTGTTGAAGGCAGGCAGACCGTTAGCTTTTGGTCACCTCTTGATCCGGTCCGCGATGCCGCGCTGCGCTGTGTTGCCGGGTCTCACCTATGGGACAAACCGGTGCTGCCGACCCGCTGGCTGGCCGAAACCAGCTTTTACCCCAACGAAGAAGATTACATGCCAGTGCCCGATCCGGATGCCGAAGGCATGGATATCCGCGAATTCGAAATGGAGCCGGGCGACGCCGTGGCCTTCAATTTCATGGTGTTGCACGGCGCCCGCGGCAACAGCACCGATCAGCGCCGCCGCGCATTTTCGCTTCGGCTGATTGGCGATGATGCCCGCTATACCCAACGCCCCGGACGCACGTCACCACCGTTTCCCGGACATGACATGCAACAGGGTCAACGCCTGCGCGAAGATTGGTTTCCCATCCTTCTGGATCGCAGCGCACCATAGGATCGGTTGCACTGATGCCGCGCGCGTGACGGCAATTCACGACATCACGCGTCGCATTTTTCCTGTTTCGGATACCCCCACGGTCTAGACTTGGGGCACCCGACCAAGGAGCCCCCATGCTGGACGAAGCCAAGACACGCACCGCCACCCTACAGCAAGCAATGGCCAATCAGGGCATCACCCATGCGGTGTTCACCTCGGAAAGCTCGATCGCCTATCTGGCCGGGTTCTGGGGCTATCTGGGGATCGAATTCGGGCGGCCCACCATGCTGGTGGTGCCAACAGATGCCGCTCCCATCGTGATCACCCCTCTGATGGAAAGCGAAATGGTCGCGGAAATGACCTGGGTCGAGGATGTGCGCACATGGGAAGACGCAGGCCAGAACAGCTGGGCGCGCGCCTTGGCAGGTGCTCTGCCCGATGCCCCCGCTGACATATGGATCGAACGCGCCGACGTTCCCGCCATCGTGCGCAACTTCTTTGACGATCGCTATCCGGGCACACCGCTGCGGGATATTGGCCCGGTGCTGGGCGCGCAGCGCATGATCAAATCCCCGCTGGAAATCGAGGTCATGAAACAGGCGGGCGAGGTTGCAGGCGCCATGATGGCCGCCGCGCACGGGTCCCTGCGCGAGGGCGCGCAGGAATACGAAAGCGCGTTGGCGGTGATTGAGGCCGGCACACGCAAGGCAGCGGGCTTTTTGACCGACAAGGGCTGGGACAGGTTTGTGTCGCCAATGATCCACAACCTGCAGATCCTGCAAAGCGGGCGCGACGCGTCCATGGTGCATCGCCGCGCCTCGGTCAAAGCCTATGATCGCTTTGATCCTGTCTATTTCTGTTTCTGCAACATGGCGCAGTTCAAGCAATACAAACTGGGCTTTGACCGCATGTTCCACATCGGCGACGTGCGTGACACAGACGCCCGCGTGCAACAGGCGGCCATTGATGCGCAACAAGCCGCTATTGCTGTAATCAAACCGGGGATCGAGGCCCAAGCCGTTGCCGAAGCCGCCAACGAAGTCTACCGCGCACGTGGCTATGAAACCGGCTACCGCACGGGTCGGTCGATTGGCGTTGCCTATCTCGAAGCGCCCGAGCTTAAGGCAGGGGACACAACCATTCTGCAGCCGGGCATGACCTTTGCGGTGGATGGCGGGATTTCCGTGGATGGCGTGACGGCAGGCCGGATCGGAGACAGCATCGTAGTGACGGAAACCGGATGTGACTACATCACCAACTACCCCCGCGAACTGCTTGTCACGGACGGCTGAATGCTGCGCCTTGCCCTGATCCAGCCGCCAGCAGCGCTTGGCGCGCCGTCCGACCGGCTGGCATGGCTGGCCGCGGCCCTGCCTGCGGTGGCCGAACAGGGCGCCGATCTGGTCCTGCTGCCCGAACTGTTCGCCTGCGGATACAACATCGGCGCTGACCTGCAAGACCGGGCTGAACGACAAGACGGACCGACAGCGCAAGCTATGTCAGAGCTTGCCAAACAACACGGTCTGGCCATCTGCTATGGCTGGGCGGAACGGGACGGCACGCAGCTGTATAACGCGGCGACCTGTGTTGGCGCGGATGGCAACCGCCTGTCACACCAGCGCAAGCTGGCCATCCCACCGGGATTTGAACGCGATCACTTTTCACCGGGACAAGGCTGTCGCCTGTTCACGTTGCGTGGCCTGCGCATTGCAACTTTGATTTGCTACGATGTCGAATTTCCGGAAACCGTCCGCCACGTTGCGGGTCTTGGCGCCGATCTGGTACTGGCGCCAACCGCTCTTGGCGCGCAATGGGGCTGGGTCGCGCGCACGATGATCCCCTGCCGCGCATATGAAAACGGCATCTGGCTGGCCTATGCCAACAGCGCTGGCACACAGCGCGACATGACGTTTCTGGGCGAAAGCGTGATAGCGGCGCCAGACGGGACCGAAGCCGCGCGCGCCGGGGCTGATCCTTCGGTGATCATCGCTGATATTGATTCCGACCGGGTGCGCGCCGCTCAATCCCGGCTTCCCTACTTGGACGACGCCCCAAAGCTGATGCAGCGGCTGCGCCCCTGATTGGGGCCCCTTGCGGTTGGCGCGAAAGAGTACGCAAGCGTCGGAGAGGCCATTCAAGCGACATGCAGAGAAGGCCGGTAGTGAGCCCAGACACCGATGCTGCGCTACGAACAAATGTCTGCGCTACGCGTGAATTGGATCAGTTGCAGGTGTCTATGGCCGCCACGTCCAAGCCCTAGAGAATTTTTGTATTACAATCTTCCCTTTTGAATTCTGGAAGAACGCAGAAAAAAAACGAAACCGCCATCACCAAGGAGAGCATCATTAGAGGCATTCTATTTGGGCTTTGAATTGAGTGGCTCAACTGTCGTGCCTGCTGATACGCGTTCAAATGTTCAGAGCTTTCTGTTCTATGGTTTTCCAAGAATGTTTTGACTTCGAGCGCTAGTAACTCAGCTTCGCGGTTTTGGCTTGCATCAATGTACCAAAAGAACGCGGAAAATGATGCCGCTGCCAGTCCGAAGACAAGTGGTGAATATCCTTCTTTCATTTAGGACAAAATGCTCCAAAATACTCCAACCCTATCGTCATACCATCGCGGGCTCATTTTATGAAACCGGGAAAGCAGACCTTGGCGCAGCCATTTTGAACGGCAGCAAAGTCCGCATGTCGCAAGTTCACGCTGGCCAAAGCGAACGGCGGGTGTACGAAAATGGTCCCTGATCGCGCCGATCAACGCGCCAATGCGGATTTCATGCTGGATTCGGGGAAACAGGTGGCGGCCTGCCCGCGGCTTTCTTGCCAGCGGCCTATGGATCGGCGCGTCTTGAACCCCGGCAGGCCATCGGCGCCACCCACGTCATGGCCCATGCGTTCCAACGCGCGCTGCATCGCCGCCACATCCGACCGGTACAGCCCGCCGACCGCGCCCCACCGCGCGCTGAAATCACCCACGCCGTACTGGATGCGGTCGCCCACATGGCCAACGAACAGCGCGTACAGGTCGCTCATGTTGTAATCCTTCAGGACATAGAAATTCGGCGTCACGATGAAAGCAGGCCCATGGCGCCCCGCAGGCATCAACAAGAAGCCCTGCCCGCGCCGTTCATGATCCGGGAAAGGCCGGCCCGACACGCGTTTGATGCCCATGGCCTCCCATTGGGAAATCCGCTTGCCCTGATCAGGGCCTTCCAATGTGCACGACACCGACGCAGGCACCGTCACTTCAAACCCCCAGTCACGGCCTTTGACCCAGCCATGACGCGCCAGATAGTTGCCGATTGAGGCAATCGTGTCCGCCTCGGACCCCCAGATATCCGCGCGCCCGTCACCACTGCCATCTGCGGCGTATTTCAGAAAACTGGAGGGCATGAATTGCGGCTGACCCAGAGCGCCTGCCCAGCTGCTTTTCATCCCGCGCGCGGGCACGTGGCCCTTTTGGGCAATTTGCAGCGCGGCAATCAGTTCGCCGGTGAAATAGTCGGCGCGGGTCGACATGAACCCCTTGGTGCCCAGCACTTCAAACGCATCGTATTTGATCGGCACGCGGCCATAGCCGCTTTCGCGCCCCCAGATTCCCAAAACGATCCGCCCCGGCACACCTGTGCGCCTTTCCGCCGCCGCCAGCGCGCGTGCGTGGCGTTTGGCCATCTGCCGCCCCACGGATGTCGCGCCGTCGATGGACCCCCCTGTTGAAATACTTGCCCGGCGATCCAAATTCGGCCTGCCGCTGGCGCTTGGGTGTCTGCCGTGGCGCACCGGGCGGTACCAGATCGGGCAGTTTCCAATTCAGCGAAACACCCCGGAACGCCGCATCAAACGTACCGCGTTTGACCCCCTTGGCGCGGGCGGCGGGCCAGATCGTTTGTTCCAGCCATCCACGAAACTGCCCTTCCACCTGCGTACGGTTCTGAGCGTTAGCGGGCAAAGCGGCAAGGGACAGGATCAGAACAAGGATACGCGCGAACATGGGAACTCCGGACAAATGGTTTCCCGGCAGGGTATGGTGCCCACGGTACAGCGCAAAGAGTTTTGCAGGGGATGGGCCAGTTTTTGCCAATCCGGCACCAAGCCGCGCCCGGGTAGGCCGTTCAGTTCAAGACGACCCCGCCTCCACCTGCCCTAGACACCACGCCTCGATCCCCGCCACATCGTCCGGCAGACGTTCGCCCAGTCCTTCGGCAAAGGCCTCAAACCCATCCAGATTGCCCGCATTCACTGCCGTTAGAACCGGAATGCCTTCGGACAAGGCGCGCCCGATCAGCGGGCGAAACCCGCGCCCGTCCAATTCCTGTTTGCCGAACTTGTTCACGATCATCAGCGCAGGCGCGTCGTTCAGCGCCGCATCCACCAGACCCACAGCGCGTTCAAGCCCTTCGGGGTCCAACCGGCACCCTTTGGACAACGTGCCAAGGTTCTGCGAAATCCGCACCACGTCCTGACCGGACAGGATGTGCAGGTCCATGTCGCATTTGCGGGCCGGATCGGAATCCATGTTCACCTGTACCGCCCCCGCCAGAGGCAGGCCACGCGCGCGCAGCCGCTCGGCCACGTCGCGGATCAGCACATCGCCAGCGCCTCGCCCTTCGGCCACCACGTATCCTAGCATCCGCTGTCCTCCCCTGTTTCCTGCTCTAGCCTACTCGGCCTCGGGCAGCCAGACCCTGAACGCCGCACCACCCTCGGGGCGGTTCACAACTGAAATCAGCCCCCCTGCCCTCTGGATCAGCGTCTGCGAAATCGACAGGCCCAGCCCCGTCCCTTCCCCGGGCTTGGTCGTAAAGAACGGGTCGAACACCGTGGCCAGCACATCGTCGGGCACGCCCGGCCCGGTGTCTGTGACAGTCAGCGCGGCGCCGCCGTCTTCAGCCGTTATGGCCAGCGAAAGGCGCCCCGTTCCGCCCATGGCCTGCACTGCGTTGACGATCAGATTGATCACCACCTGCTGCATTTCACCCGGTTCAATCCGCACCATCGGCGCCGGGGCAAAATCCGTTTCCACCGTGACCTGGCTTTTTGACAGAATGTGATCGACCAGAACCAGACAATCCTGCACCACGGGCGCAAGGTCGCTGACCTCGTCATAGCCCGAATATTCCCCCGGCCGTGCAAACTGCAGCAGCTTGCCGACAATCGCTTCGATCCGGGACACCTGTTTGTCGATCAGGTCCATCTCGGTCTTGACCGGGTCGGCCTTATCGCCCAACGCCTCGCGGATCACGTCCAGATTGCCCTGTATGACCGCTGCTGGGTTGTTGATTTCATGCGCAACGCCAGCGGTGATTTCGCCAATGCTTGCCAGTTTTTCGCTCATCACCAACTGGCGATACGTGGCCTCCAGCTTTTGATTGGCTTCGCGCAGTTCGGCTGTGCGTTCCTCGACCCGCTGGTTCAGATCATCAGCATAGGCGCGCAGGCGTTTGTCGCGGTCCTGCACCTGATCCAGAAGGTCATCAAGGTGCCCCGCCACTTTACCAATCTCGTCCTTGGATCCCACGTTGCCATTGCGCGCCGAAAGGTTGCCCTGCCCCACCCGGTTCATGGTCAGGGTCATACGTTCTAGTGGCGCAAAAATCCCCTTGGCCAGCCACAAAAACACCGGCGCGGACAGCAACAAAAGCCCTGCAAAGGCCACCAACATTGAAATATAAGCCGCCCGTTTCGCAGCCGAAAAGGGTTCTTCGAGGAACCCCACATACAGCATCCCCACCCGTTCACCAAAGCTGTCCTGAATGGGCAAGTAGCCCGAGATATACCAATCGTTCACCACAAACGCGCGGGCAAGCCATGTCTTGCCATCGTCCAGCACCGCACCACGCACCACCGCCGACACGCGGGTGCCAAGCGCGCGGACATCTTCGAAAAGGCGCACATTGGTCGACACGCGGACGTCGTCCAAAAACAGCGTCGCGGTGCCTTGCCTGTCACCCCCGGTGACCGCGTTAAGATAGACCAGCGCGTTGATCGTATCGATGAATTGCAGATTGCGGTTCAGCAAGATGCCGCCCACCAGAACGCCTTCTTGGCCCGCCAGTTTCACCGGGGAGGCAGCGTGCACGACCATGCCGCGATCCTCGGCGGTGCGGTCAGTGGGCACAGCGGCTTCGGTATCGATCAGATCAATCCGTGCGCGCCCTGCCAGATCACCGGGAAACCCGGCCAGATCCGACGCGCCAAAGATATCGATGGCGGTTGCAGGGTCGCCGTCCAGCCCCTTGGCAATCACAGGCCAACGGGCTGCCGCATCAATCGCGTCTTCCTCTGCAATGTAATACAGGAAATCCAGTTCCAGCGCCGCGCGTTTGGTGCGAAAATAGGCCATTCTTGTGGCTAGGTCGGCACGCAATATCCCTGCAAATTCGGCGCTTTCGGACAGGGCAAACAGCTCGTCCCCAGTGCCTTCAACGATGCGCGCCAGATACTGTTCCGCAATCCGCAAATCGCTTTCGACGTTGGCAATAAGCACTTCGTCGTAATCCGACGTCCAGCGCGCCATGCCCAACAGCAACAGCAGCGGCATCAGCACGATCAGCGGGGAAAGCGCCAGAACCAGCAGGCGCAGGCGAACGGATTTCATGCCCGGACTCCGGTTGGACTGTCCAAAGGCTAGGGCCCGACGCCTGCCAAGGCAAGGCCGCCCTGCCCTATCCGGCCCTAGAACTTGGCAATCAGGTTCACGAACACACCTTCGTCGTCATAGGTCAGGTCCGTCAGATCGTCCGAGAACGATCCAAAGTTATAACCCACCCCAAACTTCAGGTTTGGTCCCACATGGCGATACACCGCCCCCACAGCCGACGTTTCCGACAGCCCCGCCTGCTTGGCTTCAAGATGGCGGGCTTCCAGTAGCACATCCCAGTTGTGCACAAGGTGATAACGGGCATTGATCACAGCCAACCATGCGTCGTTGCGGGCCAGCGGCGTGGTGTCATCCGGCGCGCTTTCGCTCCACCGTCCGCCTAGTTTGCCGCCCAAGGACCATTTTTCAGACAGGTCGTATTCCGCATCAATGGTGAACACGTGGCTTTCCTGACGTGGTCCACGCACATCGGTTCCATCGATTTCCTGACCGATGCTGTCATACAAATAGCGATACTTGACAGCATGTTGAACCGGTCATCCAGAACGGGCCGCACCGCGTATCCCAGAACCGCATCAATATACGTGCCATCCTGAAGCGACGCGCTGTTGGCCGTGGTATCGGCATAGTCCAGATCAAACAGCAACCGCCGATCATCGTCGATGTCATAGCGCACGCTGGCCGAGGCCAGCAGCGTTTCCAGATCGCGGTTTGTCCCAGACAACTGGCCATCGTCCACGCGGTATTCCAACCGTGCCTTGGCCTGCAGGCCTTCGCCATTGTCGTGGCGGATACCGATCGACACGCCGTTGCGGTCATAGTCATCAGCGTTCGACGTATCATCGACACGACCAAACTCTAGCGCGCCAAAGACAACGGTGTTGGCCGTGGCCTTGTATTCCACCCCGTAGGCGCTGGTCAGCGCTTGGTGGCGGCCAAAGATGTCATAGGTGTTTTCGCCAAAGTACAGCAGATCGTCGTTGATCTGACGCCGCCCACCGGCCACAAACGTCCCCTGATCCGATCCGCGCAACGTCACCCCGGCAAAATCTCGACCCGGTTCCAGTTTGTACCCGAAATACAGGCTGTCGCCGTCTTCGGTTTCGCGGGTGAACAGCAGTGCACCGCCGGTGCCCAGCGATCCGTCTGACACTTCGCCCTCAACAGTCCAATTTTCAGCAAAACGGTAACGCACTCCGGCGCCGATCCGATCATTGGCCTTCAGCCCGCCCGATCGGTCCACCGTCGCCTGACCAAACAGATACCAAGCAAGATCTTCGCTTGGTTCAACCGTCAGCCGCGCCGCCACATCGGTGCGCGATCCGGTGTCCTTGGCTGCGGCGGCGGGGTTCTGCGTTGACAGATGCTCTGCGCCCAGCGTCAGCGACGTGGTAGAACTTAGCGCAAGGTCCAGCTCGACCCCGCCTTCCTGCAACGATTTGCCCGCCGAATTGCGATAATCGTCATAGTAAAACCGAAGCTCAACCTCGTCAGACGCCACAATGCGGGCCGACAGGCCCCACAGCTCTTCGTCGTCGGCAATCTGGTAGTCCAGAGTGGAAAAGCCCGCCGTGCGCTTTTCGTAATAGCCCGAAATCTCGCCTTCTGTGCCCAGCCCCAGATCAGCGAAATCGGCCTGCCCGCGCACCAGCCATGCCTCACCCGTGCCGGTGGCTGCCGGGGCATTGGACACCACCAACCCACCATTCGACGAATAGGAGGATCCAAAGCCCGGCCCCTCGGTTTCGGCCTTTTCAATGTCCAGATAGGTGTCTTCGGTCAGTTGGAACCGCAGATCCACGCCGCGCGCAGTCTGGTTCGCCAACCCTGTCTGGTCCACCATGCCGGTCGCCCCAAGGCGAATGAAATCATTCACCCAAACCTCGGCCCGGCCACCATAGTTGGTGCCATCCACGCTGCCTGTGACAGGGGTGTATTCGTACTGCACCACAAGCCGGGTTTCATATCCGCCACCCGGCTGCGAAATCAATTCCCCGCCCGATGTGCCGCTGAGCGGCGCGTTCAGAACAACCGACCCTTGGGCATAGTTGATGTGGTAATCCTGCCCTTCGGTCAACACGCGCGTCGAAACAACCCGCCCTGTGTCGCGGTCGCGCACTTCGACAGTAACGGTTTCTGACCCCAGCGACAGATCGGCGTTTTGCAAGAAATAGACCGACCCACCCGTACCCCGGAACACTTCGCTCCCCGGCAGGCTGTCGGGTGTGGCGGCGTAACCTTCGAATGACAGACGCGCTTCGCCGTGGCTGGTCTGCGCCGGGCTGCGATACAGCGCCTGTGCGCCATAAAATTCGCGTTCATTGCGCAGATAGGTGCTGCCAGAAATGGAGGATTTGAAATTTCCCCACAGCAGGTGACTGCCCTGATTTTCCGCCTTCAGATAGAATTTGCCGTCGGTCGGCGTGCCATCCCTCGATCGTCGAATCGTCGCCATAGGTCGGGTAGGCGCTGTCCCGGCTCATCCGCAGCAGCGTGTTGTACGGGTCCTTCTTGTCGAGATCGTCAAAAATCTCGTCCAGATCGCGCTCACCGGTATCGACGCCCATCGTCACAGTCCAGCCGCCGCGCGTCTTGCCTTTGGCATAGGCCGCGATCCGGCCATGAGAATACTCGTCCGGCAGGCGCACTCCGGCGGCATCGCGCGCTTCGCCCAAACGCCAGCCATAGGTCAGATCGACCGTACCGGTGTAGAACCATTCGCTGGCAGGCACGGTGATATCGCGTTCAAGATCGATGGCCTGCCCTACGCCATCAACCTGCACCTGCACAGGGTGATCCCCCGGCGGCAGAATGCGCTGAATGACAAAGCGGCCTGACGGATCGGCCCGCAGCGTTTC